>APFE031620663.1:358186-411286 GCA_000404065.3 Pinus taeda
TAAAAAAAAATCAAAATCTTAAAAAAATCAAAATCAAAACTCAAAAAGAAAAATAGAAATTAAGAAATATAAATAAATTTAGGTGATAATTTTTATATAATTGATGTGAATGGGAGTGATTTTTCATTTTGTGTGTATGTGGGGAAGATGTTTAAAACATTGAAAAAATGTTAAATGATTTATGTGAATAAAGGTGATTTTTCCATTTGTTTGTGTATGTGGGGAAGTTGCTTAAAACATTGAAAAAATGTTAAATGATTGATGTGAATAAAGCTGATTTTTCCATTTGTGTGTGTATGTGGGGAAGATGTTTAAAACATTGAAAAAATGTTAAATGATTTATGTGTCTAAAGGTGATTTTGCCATCTGTGTGTATGTTGGGAAGATGTTTAAAACATGTTTATACATTATTATTATAATAAAAGGATGTATGTGTGTTTGTGCATATTGGAGTTGCTATAAACTAAAGATCATGAAAAACATGAGCACAAGGAACACAACTCAAAGGAGGGTTACCATTTAACCCTCCTAAGAGCCTTTTGGAGGGGTGGAATCCCCCTCCACAAAAAAAATGCCTACTCCTTTTATTAAAGATAGTTTGTGTTCATGTACATTTTTTGATGGGCCCATCTAAACAAAAAAAATACACATTTTTCTAATTACATCAGAACAAAAAGTAAAAATAGATAATGCCTTCGAGAAAAGCGGCACCTTTGATATTGATAGATTTTCTGCAATATACAACATTAAAATAATATTGTTAATATACAAACTTTTCATAACAACTTGTAACATAATTAAATACATCATTCCTAAAAAGAATCTCTATAACATATATATTTATATATAATCAAAAGCCATAATGCATGATAAATATTCCATTCACAGGTGCCGAAGGGAGTAAGAATTAAGCTCCTATGTGTAATTCTTCCAATATGCATCATAGGGGGAATCCATTATAACCCCTCGCACATTAAAGCTCAAGTTAGGTGTAAAATTGAATTGATTACACAGAAATTAAACCGGTGAATGCTAATTGGCCATTTCTAATAAGAAAACAATCCACTCACACAGCTCTTTGCACTATGATCAACACTTAAGCATATATAACTTTTGATGGCCCAATAACAATTGTCTATTGAGAAAAAATTTAAAATCTAACAAGCCCATTAACAAATCTATATAATATAATCTATATAATATAACCCATGCTACGAGTACATAAGTATGAGTAATGATTGAAAAGTGCTGAGAACTAAACACGGAACTAGTACTGATTGACAGTTGTCAGCTGGCATCAAACTCATGACTACTGATCACAATGGTTTGTGAAATGAATTTCTTATATTGATTGAAACTTGACAGTTTTCTCACTATGATTAACGAGCTAAACTCAATGATACATGTGCAATTTCCAATGAGCCCACGCTCTTTATGGATCGGGTAGCTATGATAATGATTTTTTTTACATCTAATTATGTGATTGCTTATACGCATATATTGTTGCCCTCGGCGTTGGCTTCGAGTATATTTCCTACGTGGCTTGGTATTGTATTGGGGTATTCTAGGTTCCTTACGTGGCTTGGTATTATGTATTGGGGTATTCTACATTTCCTATGTGGCTTGGTTTTAATAAAATAATTATTTTTAGATATTAAAAAAATCATAAACCATTACTTATGCCTGACTACCTGGACTATTGTTCATAACCACCACTGATAAATGAAAACTCCAACAATATCGATAATACGTGATTCCATACATGGAGCTCATTAACGAGCACTCTTCACGCAAAACCTATGCACTATCTTCGTCCTGGCCGAGACTGGAACTCTAAAGCCCGTGGCCATTGGGAAAGATGAATTCTATTGAAAAGACCAGGGAGGAAATGCCATCAAAAGTAATTTCACCCTGCTTTCTTAACAAATCAAAAGATTCATTTAATAGTTGTATTAAACAGAAACTTGAGTCTAAAATAGAATCGCTAAGCCCTACGGCTAGAATTTCTGGGATTTCTTCGACCTGTGACTTTTGAATTGAACAATAGATTCATTGAATCGTTGTATTAAATAGAAAGTTGAGTCTAAAATAAAATTGCTAACCCTTACGGCTGGAATTTCTGGGGTTTCTTCCATCTGTGACTTTTGAATTGCACAATAGATTCATTGAATCGTTATATTAGACAGAAAGTTGGGTCTAAAATAGAATTGCTAGGCCCTACGGCTGGAAATCTTGGGGTTTCTACGATCTGTCACTTTTGAATTGCACAATCAAGAGAGAGAGCTGGGTCTTTCTGGCGAAGTGAATGTGCAGATCTTCCTCTATAAGGTGCGCCTCAATTAACTGAACCACCTTCGCTTAATATACCCACGTATAACATGCTTCATGGGGTTAATATCTACAGTTTAAGCAACTTCTGCTCGATCCGGTTATGCAACTCTTATGGATATGGGACAATTGGTTGCGCTGGCATGAAATGAGAAAAAGAGGAGCTCAATGGGGGGTTTGGAGAGACCAATGCTGTAACAAACAGCCCAGCCATGAAATGAAAAAAAGAGGAGTTCAATTAGGGAGACCAATGTTGTAACAAATTACAACTACGCAGCCATGAAATGGGAAAAGGAGGAGCTCAATTCGGCGACCAATTGGATGCTCTAACAAACAATGCAACCGTGAAAAGGAGAAAAAGGGGAGACCAATTGGGTGTTTGGAGAGACCAATGCTGTCAATAGGCAAAAAGATTGATGGGCGACCTGACCTGTTACATTGAAAACCACCTAACCAGCTAATACTTATGTTAACACAGACCAACACAGAGGACTAAAACCTAAAACGACTCAATTGGAAAAACTATTCTGCAATCTACATGCTCTTTAAATATATCATAGAGATATTGGTAAACTGCACCAAGAAACAGAGGAGAACAAGGCCATTCACAAATCGTACTAACCTTGCTAGCTATACTTCATTTGCTATTGAAACTATGCAAACTGGTTGTTCCAAAGTTCGAGACCCCTCATTCCCCGCTGCAACAAAAGCATTGGAAATGTCTGCTCCAACTCCTGTATATAAAATTCCAACTCATCAGAAAAAAGGGTCGAAAATGAATCTAAAAATAATTCAAGAAAATATTGCACTCACTTTGAATGCATTATTTGTTGATCAATTTGGCACTTCAACCACCAGTGCATATTTTGCTCACCTGGGACTTTCTCTCCACATTAACAGACACACAAACACAACAAACATTTGGACACTACACAGGACACAACCACAACTAAACATTTGCACACTACATAGGACACAACCACAACTAAACTGCACAGGACATTGATGCATACAACACTACACAGAACAAAACATTTATGGAGCGCTCCATAAGACATACAGTATGCTTGAGAGAGAAAGAAACCTGTAGATTCAAGAGAGAAAACAATTTGTGAGGTTACATAAAATCACTCAATCGCCTACAGCCTTTTTCAGGTTAACCAATTGAATAAACAAAGAGATAGAGAAACAAATTAGATTACCCTCTCTATGAATAATCCACTCCATCGCCCTTAGACTGCGAAAATTTTGATCACCTCCTCTTCGTTGGTGGAGCTGAATTTCCTTTCCTCCTCTCATTCTTTGTTCATCACCATCACCGATCCCACTCAGGAGTGCGCCAGTATATAATGAGTTTTAGGCTTGCTTTGCTTTTTTGGACCGTTGTGTTAAAATTTCGCTTCAACCTAACCCATCTTTTAATTACTATTCATTAAACCGATCTTTTAATTACCAATCTTTTAACTCACTATTACTAATTACTATTTACAATTTACGATATTGCTCTAGTTTTTTTTTACCTGCTGGCTTTTTCAGTTCTCTTTTTTTAGTTCTTTGTTGGCAACCACAGTACTTCTGAAACGGTGTGCAATTATACATTCTTTACATGGGGCCGGCCATGTGTATATTCTAATTTGTGCAATTCAGCTGCACAAATAAAATAAAAAACCTGGAATAAGCAATTTGACCACATCGTGCACGTTATAATTTAGTTGACTTTTTTGGACAGCAGCGTGGTATTGTAATTTCTATTTATACATTACTTTTTATTAATATTTTTAAAAAGATAATTTTGTTAAAAATTAAATTGTGGTAAATATTTTTTTGATTTGTTACCAGTTTTGAGATCACTGAACAGTCTAACTTGTAATTTTAGTTGCTTAGATCGAAAGAATTAATTACTCAAAATTTCTGGAAAGTTAATTATAAATATTTTAGTTATTTAAATCAATTGTAATATTATTCAAATTATTAAATTAAAATATAAATATATAAAAATATATTTTGATGATTGCTAAATAAAAATATATTGAGAGGTCGTTAAAGCAAGTGAACATGATCATTCTTAGATCCAAGTTGACTCCTTTCTTCGGGAGAGCATCCCGGACCTAGTTTTTCTCTTCTACAATGAGCCTTATCCAATTTCATATTGATGGTGGGTTTTGCACACCTAGTTCTCTGTTTCTTTCAATAATATTCCATAAACATCTCATATTTAATTTTTTTTTTTAATTTATTTAAATTAAATAATATTTTAATAAAATATTCTAATTAATAATCACTTTTAAATATTAAATGATATGAAATCGTTTTTTTTTTTAAATCTATTTAAATTAAATAATATTTTAATAAAATATTTTTAATTAGTAATCATTTTTAAATATTAAATGATATGAAATGGGCACAACCAACACTAGGAATTGGGACTACCATTTCTCTCAAATGCCCTCCGTGTTGTTGGCCATTATGGGATTCATTTAGTTGGTTCAATTGAGATTTGGTCAATTGGTTCTCCACCTAGATTTGCAATTAGGTTAGGTCCCAAATTGGTTCTCCACCTAGATTTGCAATTAGGTTAGGTCCCAACTCGGTGGTGGATATGCGGCTATGTCTCATTTACTAATTGAAATGAGGCCCAAACCAAAAGTGTCTAGTTTCCCTCGTAAAACATTTCATTATTCACTTAGCATCTTGTTTCCTCGTAAATCGCTCCATGATGCACTTAGTCAAATGCTCCATATAATGCTTGAGTCTTAGCCTCCAAGCTTGGTAGCTCCATATAAGGTTACCTCACTCACACCTTCTCAAGATAACATATTAATTTGTTTCTTTCCGAATGTCAGTCAGAATCTGGAGGGCATAGAGATATGAGGTGTTTTTGAGCAGCAAATTAATTTGTTTCTTTCTAAAATGTGGAGAGCATGGATATATGATGTGTTTTTGAGCTTCAGAGTGTTAGATGTCACGTGAGACTTCGTAGATCATTTCTACACAGCCCTCACAAGTACCAAATGAATCTGTGTATTCCATGATGCCCATCAACTAAGAAAAGGGGAGGACATGAATACAACGATAAACCATGCCATTGAATGCAATATTTTCTCCCCACACTGCACATCTTTTGTATGGTGTCTCAACTAAGTGTCCCAGGTGCATGGGAGGGTCATCCCTCTGTTTTACGAAGTAGCTCATGTTTTATTAGGAAGCTCATTTGCCAAGGAATTCCAACACCATAAGATATTGAAGGATGGAAATGTTCTCTATGTCTAATTTGTCACGCTAGACTTTGGCTAGACATTAGAAAACAAAGTGATTAGCACGAAAACAACTATCCCAAAAAAACAACTAGCTCCTATCCATGAACATTCTCGAAAACTAGAAAATATAATTAAGTAACCCCATTAATGCACATATATAAAATGTTCAAATTGATTCATACAACTATGAAATCCAATCAATCAAAGTTGGATGGTTTTAGCTGGTAGTTTCACAAAAGGTGTAACACTGACACTTAGGTAAGATTGATATGTAATAGTATTAGCAGTTAGCATTGTGTCTCAGATTATTAAATTTCAAAAACTAGTCACAAGGTCACTAATTGGCTCATTACAAATATGTAAAGACAACAAAAATTTCATTAGCTTAATACATAACACTTAATACCTAATTTAAAAACAAATCCCATTCATAAGATTTACATAATGAGTCACTAACCCATTATGGTTTACAATATCCTGCACCACTATAAATAAATATGTCTTCACTAACCAATTGTGTTGTACAATATCCTACACCACTATAAATAAATCTAACTTCAAAGGTAATTCACATACTTATCATATTCTCTTCGTGTTGCTCTATTGAAAGTATTTTGTTATTTTGGTCTTAAGCACTCAGAACTTCACAGTCATTGATTTTTCCTTCTATGAGTTAACCTTCCCTATTCATATTATGGTGGGCCTTTACAACAACATTCGGATTTTACAAGCCTATTCTTAGGATTCATTATAGTTGAAACTTATTCTAAATGCCCCTTTTCCAATGCATGTTATTCTCATTCCAGTACATGTTATTTTCATTCTATTTTCAAGATTTTTCATTTTGAAAGTATTTTGAAGATTTTGTGTTGTGAAGGGATTTTGAGTACTAACTCATTGAGCATGGTGCATTGGATGTCAACTAAATTTTCTTCCATTCCACGTATTCTGTTGGGTTGTAATTTCTTTAGATTCATTTGCAATTTAGGGGAAATAAAAACTATTTCTCATACAAATAAATTACTCGATCTTGATCTCAATCTCGATTTGGATCATTTGACTCTCTAAAGACTCAGATGGTCATAAGCATCAAGATGTCAGTCTCGGGAATCTAACTCTTTTGGGTTTTATATATTACTCAAGATTGCATAATCCGGATCTCAATAAATATGTTGCTAGAACTATTTTATCTGTAACTTGGGTCTTTCTCTATCTGTAACTATTCTAACCTAGTTATGTTGTTATTTTGACTTCTAGTTCTTGCTGTAGGTCTTGTTCAAAAACTATAACTGGCTAACCTACACCTACCTCTCTAGTCAACAAAGGGCCAAGTAATCAAAGGATCTACAGCTACTACTCTGAGGAAGGATATACTACTATATTACATAGGTATTTCTAGATAGAATATCATGAAAATTGTAGAGGAAGGATATCTAGTAGAAATCCAATCTCCATGTTAACGCCCGCTAAAGGCACTTATTCCCAACCTGTTATAAGATTGTTACATAAACAAGAAAGAATTGTTCCACATCTTATTACTAGTTTAAGGAAAGAATAGATAAGTGCTCCATCCCTAGTTGGAAGGTAAGGATTGCCCACCATTCCCGTTGTGGAAAAAAGGAAAGAAATACCCATCTGTAAGGGCGTAGATAGGTGAGGGTTTGATTTGTTTAAACCCTAGAAAATAAATAGGCCAGGTCGTTTACATAGTAGATATGGTTTCCCCTTTCTAAAATAAATCACTAAACCTCTACATAGCTTTACCCTTGCGTATAAGAAGAATAGGGCAATCAACAAAGAATACTAACCATGCTTCTTAGCCATATTTCTTTTTCTGTTGAAACTCTAGAAACTCGTGGATGTAAAAGCACTAGAAGTTCCTCATTGTGTGTTGCAAAAGCACTAGAAACCCTGCTCTAGCTCCTATATATGAAATCCCAACTGATCAAAAAATCAAACAGAAAAAATACGCATGAATGCATTTAAAAATAATTGGAGAAAATATTGACATAAATACCAAATCACTCTCAAAGAATTATTTGTTGATCAAGTTGGCCCTTCAACAACAATGCATATTCTCCTCAGCCATTACTTTCTCTCTGAATTGACACAAATCCACATACACATAACAAAAACATTTGCACACACACAACACAACACATTGCAAGCATACAACAATTCTCTATATTACATTCACCCATAAAACACTATATTTATGGAGCACTCCATAACACACATAGCTTTACATTGAAGTGCTCGAGAGAGAAAGAAAGAGAAACCAAATTTGAGTGAATAGATAAATAAAATTTGGCAGGGCCACCCCTCCTTTTGATATGCTTTTGCTAGTAGGTATTTTCAAGGGGAAGGTAATTTTGTATAGGAGGATCCTCAGGTTACTCTCAAATGCATATTTTGGGAGATAAGTGGCAAATGGGGTTACAAGGTCAACGTATCCCTAAGGCCCCTAAAAACCCTAGATATATCATACACGATGTCTATAAGATAATAGGAAAAACATGAGAGATCATCCTTTTATATGTAGGTTTATAGGAATTTGGCTGACACAAAAGGAATTGGAGCATTGGATACAATACAATTGGCAACAAAAGGGGGAGGTGGATTTGAGACCAGGACCAAAATGTTTCTTCACTGTCATATTTTCTATCCTTGAATATAAAGCTAGTATCTTTGAAGGGGGTTCAAACTTTCTTAACAATGTGGGTCTCTACATTAGGCACTAGGAAGCTTGTTTCAACTTGGACAAGGAGGAATTCACAAAAGCATTGATATGGGTAAGATTGTACTCTTTACCCCTAGATTTCTAGCTACTAGAAATTCTAGAAGGTATAGGGAAAGCACTATTGATCAATGGCTATCATTGATGTCAACCCAAGTAGCACCAGGGGTTACCCCAATCTTGCATGGGAATTTTTACTTGAAAAATAATCCTATTCTAAGTTAAGGATCTTTTACATGGAGTCTACTCATCGAGATGTTTTTGTTGATATATGGCATGCCACGTAGTTCTTCATGGTCTGGGAGTTATTTGTCTAAAAAGTTAGTAACCCCACTTAGTGGGCTAAAACCCCATGGGGTTGTGGCATGACATTCATCATTTGTTGTTGTCATTGAATAGTCAATAATTAACAATTTTTTATGCTCATAAAATCCCTCCAATGTTCACTTGTTGAGGACCCTCTCAACTCAAGATATTTCTATAAATAGTGACCCTCATATCCTCCTCTAGCAATTACTTTTCAATGAACTATCTTGTGTAGAACACCTCTGACTTTTCAATGAACTATCTAGTTTGAAGAAAGCTAAAGAAATGTATGACAAATTAATTGACATGTTTGCAATTAGTAATTTGAACCAGATTATTGCCTTGAAGAATCAGTTGAAGGACATCAAGATGAATAGAGGAGAGATGGTTCAGGCGTACTTCCTGAGAGTGTCTAAAATCAGGAATCAACTGTCAACAGTTGGTGAAGTTGTACTCGAAAAAGAAATTGTGTTGATTGAGCTTGGAGGCTTTTCTTCTGTTTGAGAAACTTTTATCATCACCATCAACAATATCAACATTATTCCCACATTTGATGAGCTCTTAGAAAAGTGTATCCAAGAGGAGCCAGAATGATCTCCAGAAGGAGAATTTCACATCATTTTCAGCCTATGACAAGAGAAAGAAAGATAATAAAAAGAAATATGCTTTCAAATCAAGTAAAGAGAATCTAGACATGTCAAAGATTAGATGCTTTAATTGTCAAAAACATGGTCATTTTGCTTGTGATTGTAAAGAAAGAAGAAGAGCTCCTAGATTAAAAAACAAACCTGATTATAGAAAAGACTCTTATGAAAATCAAAGAAAATGGCATCGTAAGAAAACAAGAAATACAAGATATAGAAATAATGCAACAGAAACTCAATTAGAATATTTTATTGTTTCTGCTCTTTCCAGTTCTTCTTCTGCAGATTCATTTGATCGCTGGTTAGTTGATAGTGGTGCTTCCAAACATTTTACCGGTTACAAAGAGGCACTCTCTAATCTAGTTGAGAGGGAGACTAATTAAATGTTATTGAAGATAGTTCTATTCACCAAGTTAAAGGTTATGGTTCAGTTTCATTTTAATTAGATGATGGCAAATCTATTTTTCTATAAGAAGTTTTGTATATACCTGGTTTGAAAAAAAATCTTGTATCCATATCTGCTCTAGAAGATAAATGAATGAAAGTTGCTTTTATTAATGGAAAAGTTTTAACTTGGCCTTTGAACTGAATTATGAGAGAAGCCTTCACTCTTGGATCAAGATGTGAAGGGCTTTACAAAGTCAATGGTAAACCCATTCATGCATTGGCCCATGATATTGATCTTCAGTGTGAACTATGGCGCAAAATATTTGCTCACCTATACTACAAAGCTTTACTTCATGTATTGAAGATGGCTTATGGAATGCCTAAGATTAGAATGGATCATGAAAGAGTTTTCCTAGGATGTGCAAGTGGAAAGCATATATATTATAAAGGGACCATTCCCTTCAAGCAAAACAAAAACTAGTTAAGTACTTCAGCTCATACATTCTGATTTGTGTGGACCTATGCCTA
The DNA here is from genome assembly GCA_000404065.3 of Pinus taeda. Classification (NCBI taxonomy): domain Eukaryota; kingdom Viridiplantae; phylum Streptophyta; class Pinopsida; order Pinales; family Pinaceae; genus Pinus; species Pinus taeda. Next base: position 368,374 of record APFE031620663.1, read on the forward strand.
TTACTTCTCTTGGTGGCTACTTCTATTTCATGATTTTTGTTGATGATTTTTCTCACAAGACGTGGATATTTTTTTTTGAAAAAGAGGGGAAACATTTGACATGTTTAGAGATTTCAATGCTTTGATTGAAAATCAAACGGGAAAGCCGATCAAAGTTTTCCGATCTGATAATGGGGGAGAGTTCACCTCCAATGAGTTTAATGATCTTTGCAGAGACGCTGGAATAAAGAAAGAAACCACTGTGCCATATAATCCACAACAAAATGGTGTGGCTGCGAGGAAAAATAGAACCATTATGGAAGTAGTTAGAGCCATGTTGCATGATCAAAAGCTACCGAAGTTTCTGTGGGGAGAAGCTGCAAATACTGTTGTTTATGTGCAAAACAAAACTCCTCATCAGGCCTTAGACAATAAGACTCCTGAAGAAGTCTTCACTGGTAAAAGGCCTGAGGTGAGTCACTTGAGAATCTTTGGCTGTCCTGTGTACTTCCATGTGCTGAAAGAGAAAATGAACAAATTGGAAGCTTCATGTAAGAAAGGTACATTTGTTGGTTATTGTGATAATTCAAAAGCTTATAGAATTTATGTACCTAGTCAAAGAACTATTGAGTTTAGCAGAGACTTAACATTTGATGAAGATACAACTCTTAGAAAAGCAAGAGACTCTCCTCTTCTTGTCATTGCTGAAAGACAAGCTGTTAATGAAAAAGATCCTACATCTGAGTCTAAATCGAAACCTGAGAATGAGCTTGCTGATAATCTAATGGGTTCCATGGATCCTCTAGATCCTCCACCACATGATCCTCCTATCAGAAAGAGACCACTATGGCTGCGAGATACCTTGCAAGATGCTGAACAACATGTTGCCCCAAGAGGACCGTTTAGAGAAAGTAAGAAGCCAAGCCGGTTTCAAGGGTATGTTGCTGCCATTAGGAACATCATTCAGGTCGAACCATGCACCTTTGAAGAAGTTGCAAAAGAACAAGTCTGGGAATATGCCATGTCTGAAGAATACGAGTCCATCATCCAAAATGATGTCTGGGAAGTGGTTCCTAGACCTCAAGGTAAATCTATTGTCACTTCCAAATGGTTGTTTAAGATTAAACATGGTGCAGATGGTAGTATTGAAAAATATAAGGCTAAATTTGTAGCTAGAGGATTCTCTCAAAAAGAGGGAATAGATTATGATGAGATTTTTGCACCTGTAGCTCGATATACTACTATTCAATCTGTTGTTGCCTTGGTTGTTAGCCAGGGATGGACTCTTCACCAAATGGATGTGAAAACTGCTTTCTTGCATGGCTTCCTTAAGGAAGAGGTATTTGTGGAACAACCAGAAGGCTTTGAAGAGCATGACAGGGAAACTCTTGTATGCAGACTAAAGAAAGCCTTATATAGGTTGAAGCAAGCTCCAAGAGCTTGATATGCTCGCATTGATAACTACCTGATAAAGCTTGGTTTCACAAAAAGTAGTGCAGACTCAAGCCTCTACTTCAAGATAGTCTAAGGTATACCTTTGATTTTGGTATTGTATGTTGATGATTTATTCTTGACAAGAGGAGAACCTCTTATCCTCCAGTGTAAGAGGGAGTTAGCTTTTGAATTTGAAATGAAAGACCTTGGTTTGATGCATTACTTTCTGGGACTAGAGGTATGGCAAAGACTTGGTGAAATTTATCTTTCTCAAGAAAAATATGTTGCTAAGCTTCGTGAAAGATTTACTATGGTAGAATGTAAATCCATGCATATTCCTATGGAAATAAACTTTAAAAAATTATGTGGCAAAGCTGTAGGACATTGTTTAGCAAATCCCACAGAGTATAGACAACTCATTGGTGCTTTGATGTTTTTGGTAAACATTAGACTTGATATTTGTTTTGCTGTAAACACTTTTAAGTTAGCATATGATTGATCCCTTTCATGCCCATTGGATTGCTACAAAACATGTACTCAGATACTTGCATGGAACTATATATCTAGGATTGAAATATGCTGCTAAAAATGTAAGACTTCATGGATATACTGATGTTGATTGGGCATGTAACTCTGCTAATAGAAAGAGCACTTCTGGGTGTTGCTTTAGCCTGGGATCTGCCATGATCTCTTGAATGAGTAGAAAGCAGAAGTCTGTTGCACTAAGTACAACTGAAGCTGAGTATATTGCTGCTAACATGGCTAGCTGTGAGGCAGTTTGGCTGAGAAAGCTTTTTGGGGAACTATTTGAGCAAGTTCCAAACACAACAATTATATATTGGGACAATAAGAGCGAGATTCGTCTCGCAGAAAATCCCGTGTTTCATGACAAGTCCAAGCATATTAAGATCAATTATCACTATATCCGGGATATGGTGTAGAGAGGAGGAGTGAGGCTCCATGACATCTCCATTGATGATTAGATAGCTGACATTCTTTCCAAGCCTTTATCGAAAGGGAAGTTCCTGGTTTTTAGAGAGCAACTTGGACATATGGATGTGACCCTTCCGGGAGGTGGTCACAGCTGATCGAGAACACTGAGCTGCCTTTCCCCCCTGTCAGAGCTCACATGATTAGGGAATGATGTCGGAAAGCTCTTGAGGATGAGGGACCTCTTGTGTAGTGTGTGCCACAAGAGTAGGCCTTAGTATGCATTCGACCCACAGTTTGGGACGTGGGAAGAGCCACCTATCTGGCCTATAGGTGTAGTGAGACTTGTCTAGGATGCAGGTGTTCCACCACTTGACACGTGGTTGTGTTTGATTCTTGTCTGTGTGACTTGTTTGAGTCTTGTCTATGTGATGTCTGTGTTTTATCACCTATTTTTTTAGATGAAAATTGGTTGAGTATAGTCCTTGTTTATGTGAAATGCGATGGTTCTTTCCTTTACAAATTTATGTCAAGTGGATGATTCTTCTTTAAATTGCGACTTCATTGTTACAGATGTTACTGAGCAAAGTTGAACTGAGATGAATGAAAAGGATCAGAGGAAGCAGAGATTTTTGATGCAGAAAGAAATTCCTCCCTAGCTGAGTGGGAGTGTTAAAATTTGACAGCCCAGGGATGAATTTCTCCTAGAAGAAATCATATCTTTCAGTTCTGTTTGAACTACCTATAATAAAATTTCATTTCTAACAATTCTAATATGACTTTCCAAAAATAGTAAGTCACATCTCAATTTGGAAGTGACTTTCCAAAAATAGAAACTCATGTCTAAATGATCAAGAATGATCTCGACATATGGAATCCACTTTAAAATCAAATCAATCATGATTATACAAGTCAATAATTAATATTTTTATCCTTACTAGTATTATTATTATGATACTATTATTTTATAAAATAGTTTAAAGTCATTCACTTTTCATGGATTAATAAAAACAAATTCTCTCATGAAATAAGTAAATTAAATTGAGAATCTCTTACTTGGCAAATTGAATCTCTCTCTTGGAATAAAATAGTAATTCCACACTTAAGAGAATGTAACTCTCCCTAACTAATTCAATGCATTGTTTTAAAAACTGTAATTAGTGACCGGATTCATCCACCTAATGAATCTGGTTTCGAACCGGACCCAGTTGAACAGGGACTGGTCAGGTCTAAATGAACCGATTTTAGAAAAATACATTAAATAATTATTTTTAATGAAAAAAAACTATTTTTAAGATTTAAAACCATGATTCCAAGCCAATAGAGAAAAAATATGCAAATTTTTCTCATTTATATGCCATGTAAAGGTGAATATATCAAAATGGCACTGAGTGCAATACATATTATCGACAAAATATATAAGCAATGAGGCTCTAGATGGCCTATAAAGTCCAAAAACAATGCTGCAAGCTATGAGGCCATTGGCCTACTACGAGTCTACAATGTACACATGATCAACCATCAAATTCATCACCACTACTAGACACAGGATCATCATCAGAAGCTACATAAACATCATTTGGTTCAGAGTCTGAGGATGCCTCAGCCTGATCTGCAACCTCAGTAGCAATGCCACCAATAACAATTGAAGTGGACATAATGGAAGCACGAGTTGGTCGAGCTGCACGACTAGTGCCTTCCATTGGTTGTTTGCCTTTCCTTGATGTCGCTACTGATCCTGGGTTTGACGACGCCACCAAATCTGCTTCATACCCCGCTAATGCCATGTCAATATCAAAATCAACATCAAACACAGGATCTTCAGTCTCCTCTACCCATTCTGATTTTGGATCAATATCGTCCAACACAATGGGATCTAGATCAGGTGTTTTGTTTATCATTTGGTTCCTCACCAAATACTCTCTATCTCCCTAATTCAAATTGTAACTCCTCAAGACAAGTGTACCTCTCTCTATTCTTGGGATGAATTACACTTCTCGTCCTCAAGTAACTCCTCCCTCGTGGAATTCAATTCTCCTATTATTGGCTCAAGGAATGAATTCATTTTGTAACTCTCCTTTCTCATCTATTTAAGCATGAACAAGTGGGAGTTGAGAGTAACATGTTCATTGTGAAGAAGGAGAGCTACAATTGAGTGTGTGCCAGAGAAGTGTGAGAGCAAGTGAAGAGTAAGAGCAAGGGAAGAGCTGAAGCAAGTGTGTAGAACAAGATCTAATCAAGAGAAGGAGGAGATTCTTCAGCAAAGAGCAAGGGCACTTCAACTGCAAGTTGATCAAACATTGGTGACTTTATTCATTCTCATTCTCTCTCTCTCTCTCTGTACTCTGCTGAACAATTGAAGAAATCAAATAGAAGAAGAATCATTTGGGTTTTCTCCTTGTGGGTTTTGCCCTGGTCATTGGACCTAACTCTCAGCGTCTCATATTTGTGCTTGACTGTCTTCATATGATCCTTAAGTTTATGTTCTATCTACAATGTTTTGAAAAGTTGTGAAGAAGAAATCTGCATTCTATGTAATTGTAACAACATAATACATTTAATTTTTTGCAAAGTACATTCAATTTTCTACAAGTACATTTAGTTTTCTGCATAGAATTTTCAAGTTTCTGTAATTTTTTTTTAAATTTCTGCATAGAACTTTAAGATTTTATCAAACTTGGAGTCGATGACCTTTCAAACTTTGATCCTGATAACTTAGTCGCATCTTTATCCATGTCTACAAAATATGCAATGGAGTTGTGATCAAATTGTATTATTGTCTCCTTTCCAAATAGGTATTAACTCAATGCTTCGCTGCTTAGACGATTGTGATTCTTGTCGTATGTTGGGTAGTTTACTAAGACCCTAGCAAATCTCTTTGAATTATATGTTGCAATTTCTCCTTGTTGTTTCAATTCGCATCATTGAATGATCTAAAGTGTTTGTTCAATTTCAAATGATAACCATAGGTTTGGTAGGCCTAGTATAAAAGGATTGAAAGGTGTTTCCTTGATTGGATCTTCATTAAAAAGTGTTGCCTTGCTTTGTCAATGCATTTAGAGTCATAGCCATTTACTTATGAAAATTGCTCTTCACATCCTCATATAGTTGACAAGTTTCATGAATCCCTTAGCTTAGTTATATTCCTCAAGTTGGGCCAACCATGACTTTGCTCAAGTTCATTTTAAGTTCTCCCTTATTGGCAACAAAACCTAAGTGCACTGGACATTGGTTAGCAAACTTATTTTTGCAAGTTGCCTTGTAGCTAGTGCTTTAAGTCTATCTCAAGTTCCACCTCTAGATATTGCAAATGCTCATTCTAACTCTTGTTGAGCACTAGGGTATCATAGGATTTCTTAGTGACAAAAGTTGTCAATGAATTGTCTTATTGCCTCATTCATCAATCTCATGAATGCCACTAGATTGTTGCGCTAGTTGAATTGTATTTTCAATATTTCTTAAAGACCTTGCTTCATCCTGGAGACTTTATTCCATGCATTGTCATCTCTTATCTAGATTAGATGATATCTAGGTTTGATATCCAACTTGGTGAAATATTGGGCTTCCTTAGGTGGACAACTATCTCATTAGTCCTTGGCATTGTGTATGGATTCCTTGTGTATTTTTTTCAATGCCTAATAGTGTAAATTGCATGCATATATGATTGTCCTTTGGAACCAACACTATCAATGATATGCATGGCATCAAATGTGGCTTGATTAGTCCTATGAATGTGAGCTCATGCACTTGCTTCTTGATCTCCCAAGTCTCCAATGATGAGCTTCTATAACAACCAATATCTGGTAAAGCTTACTTAGACATGAGCTCTATCTCATGTGTTTATCTCAAGAAATACCTCTTTGTGCTTCATGAGTAGATTATGCAATTGATACCTTTGCTCCATTGTTTGTTATGAATTTGTGTGGGCTACATGTGTGTGTTCCATTTTGTGTTTGAGTACCATCAAAACAATCTTTTGGTTTTCATTGTTCAATGAATTTGCTTGATTTGTGAAAGTCACAAAGATCTTATTCCTACCTTAAGCTTCTCTAACTAGATAAAGGCTACCTTCATCCTCAAGACACTGCTTTTTTGCATTCCTCACATATGATTGCACCTTTGTCCTACAAATAGGGACTTCCTACTTATTCCCTCACAAACATCTAGTGGCACCAGATCACATTCAATCTCATCAATGAACTTGAACTTGCACTAATTTGCTCCATTAATTCACTGTCTTTATCCAACAATGAAAATCAATATTGCAAAGGATGTGCCATAGTTACCAAAGTGGGAATTAAGAAAAACTTTGCGAGGCAGAAGGGTCAAGATTTTTTTTTTTTGATGAAAAAAGAAAATTTTGTTGACATTCAATAAATGGCATTGTTTTGGGTTTTCTATAGAAATATGGTTTTTTTTGGGTTTTATAGAATTCTAGGCTACTTTTTGGGTTTTTTTTGTAAATAGAAATCTGCCGATGTTACTAAGTGAGACTCATGAACAATTGTGAGTTAAACTTGGTCAACACAAGTTAAACTTAGTTAACCCCAATTTGACTTAGTTGAAGTTGGAAAAATCGTTTCTTGCCCAATAGAAGTCAAACTTGCATATCTTGTCACAAAATGTGCAATTCAAATATTTGGACGAAATGATTTTATAATAAGTCTCTATTGATTGCTTCGATTAATGATGCCAAATACAATCTCCTTTTTGTTTTGAATTTTGACATTCAAAAAATGCTCTTTGCATTCTAAATCATTATGTAGTTTTGCCATCAAGAAATTCATTTTTGGCTCTAATGGTTCTACCTAACTCTATTATATTCTCATCCTCCCTGAGTAACTAGATTTGTCCTCCCCCCCCCCCAATGTGTCTCGAATCCCGGGTGTTGGACACGATTCTCGAAGGACACATGTTTGATTTGTGGGACGAGTGTGTCTGAACACAAGGGATTCGTGGACCTAACGAATTTGATTTGCTCAAGTAGCGTGTCAAGATTTTAGGACACGTGTCCCTCTTGAAAAACATGGATTTGGGCCGCTATATCTTCATTGTAATGCATCTCCCTTGTTGTAGGTGTGTGTGAGCAAGTAGCAAAGGGCTTGGACAACAACAATGAGTTGGCATTGGCCAACTTGGATCTTAATGTCCCAGTGCTAGACCTTGTCACTTTTGATGATGGTGATACTCTAGAGGGGTCATCCTCCACACTAGCAGATGCAGAGATTACATTAAATACATAGGAGGATGTAGAGGAGAGCAGTGGTGATTGTGACAGTGATGCTGATTTTGATGATGATGATTGATGAGCTACCCTACTACCTTATAGTTGTTTTTTATTTTCTATTTGTATTTTTCCATTGGCATTCCTAGTCAGGAGTCCTAAGGACTCAGTACCTATGTAACACATTTTGATTTTGATGACTTAATGCAGTGTATTGTTAATTTCTTGTCTTTCTGATGAATCTGTCACAATTGTATTTGTATGTATAGCGTTACAAAATTACAATGTAGAATCTAGAAGTATGTTTGAATTTTTATCATCATGAGAATTTGTGTAATATGCTCTGAAACCAGATTTGTCCAAAACATGCCACGTGTTCGAATCCCACGAATCCGACACGATTTGATGGGAATTCGAATCCAAAAATGAGACACGACGTGTCCTAACGGGACACGACCGAATCCCGGTCGTGTCCCGTTAGGACACATCATGTCCCAATTTTGGGATTCAAATCCCAAAAACGTGAAACCCTTTTTGGGATTGCTTGATGAGGTGGAGGATGCCTTTGCAGAGTTTTCCACTAGCACTGGTCGATTTGCAGGATATTGTTGGTGGGCAAATCATGGGTCAACAAGCCGTCCTCTTCAGGGGGGCTAAGAAGCCCTATTCTTGGTGGGCAAATCATGGGGCAACACGCCCTCCTCTTCAGCAGTTAGCCATGAGGCTCCTCTCTCAGGTGACTTCATCCTCTTGTTGCGAGAGGAATTGGAGCACATATGGGAATTTGTATAGTGTGAAGAAGTGCAGGCTTGAGCAGTCCAGGGCAGAGACAATGGTGTATGTGCACACCAACCTTCGTCTTATTTACAGGCAGAGGGAAGAGTGGTTGAGGGGAAAGACAAAGATGTGGGATGTCTTTCCTAATGATATGGGTCTGGACAACAGTGTTGAGTTGGCATTGGCGAACATGGATCTCAAGGATCTAGTGCTAGAGCCTGTTAGATTTGATGATGGTGATATTTTAGAGGGATCATCCTCCACACCAGCAGATGCAAAGGCAACTATGGATGCAAGGGAGGAGGAGGATGCAGAGGAGAGCAGTGGTGACCATGATGATGAGGACATTGATGCTGATTCTGATGATGACTATGAGGATTGATGACTCATGAGTCATGGGCTACCTATTGCCTTGAGGCTTGTATACTTGTAGTTGTTTTATATTTTCTATTTCTATTTGCCATTGGCATTGCACTACCTATGTAACACATTCTGATTTGATGACTTAATGAGAAAACTACAGCGATCAGTGTCTTTATCTTACTATCTTGTAAGTTGTCTTTCATTTATGAATCATGATTTATGTGACATGTATTTGAATTTTGTATGTACTATGCATGCTATAATGTTACTAACTTACTTTGTAAACAGTAAAACCAACATCTAGATGAAGATCTATGTTTGAAATCAATGAATTTCCAATTTTTAATATATATATATAATATGTTGTTACTAACTTACTTTGTAAACAGTAAAACCAACATCTAGATGAAGATCTATGTTTGAAATCAATGAATTTCCAATTTTTAATATATATATATAATTATAATGTTACTAACTTACTTTGTAAACAGTAAAACCAACATCTAGATGAAGATCTATGTTTGAAATCAATGAATTTCCAATTTTTAATATATATATATATATATATTATATTATATATAAATTATATATATTAAAAAATGGAATTCATTTGACAAACATAGACCTCATCTAGATGTGGTTTACTGTTTACAAAGTAATTAGTAAACTATAGCATGCATATATTATATATAATATATAAATTTAAGTAAAATATCTTAAACGAATCCTATGTGTCCTATTCCGGGGCGTTCAACGTGGTTCGAATCACACTTGAATCCCCGTATACTACAATCCCGAATTCCCGTGTCAGGTACTTAGGTAATATGAAATATAGTTAGTAGTATATATATATATATATATATATATAATGTGTCCTATTTCAAGGGGACTATGTGCCCTGTGTTGGACACTCGAATTTGCGTGTCTTGCGTGTCTCCGTGTCTAGTGACTTAGCATCCTCCCTTTGGATTCAATAGAAAATCGAAATTTCTTTCCTTGTTCTTATTACTCAATTTTGGATGTAATTTGGAACATTTGTTTATTGTGTGATTCTTCTTACAACGTTTACACACTTTGTGACATGTTGTCCTTCCACATTCTTATTCTTGGGGACAAAAGTTGCTATTTATTATTCCTTAGTAGGTTCCTCTTTCTTCTATGTGAAGTTGGGCTTGTACATGTGGGCTTATATCCCCTATTGGGGAAAGCACTTTAGCTCTTGAGTTGCGTACTTAAACTTTCTTTTGCAATTGATCTCAAGTGATTCTTATCCTTCTTCCAATAAAGTGTTTGGCCTAAGGCTACCTTTAAGTGTTAAGCTGCCTTTTGTATTCATTTTCTAACCCTATTAAATGGTGAATTATTTCCTAGTATATTTTCCTTGATGATTTTGGCTTTGTTGAATAAAAAAGTATCATTGGGATTTTTTTTAAAACAAACCGACTATTTATATTAGATAAAAAACTGGTTTTCATGGCTAGCTTCATTTACATTCAACAATAACATCAACAACTTCAAAGCTCCAGTAAATCCATAACTTAACTTTCCTAGAGCCGCGAGCCTTCTTCTTTACAATATTACACTGAAAATGGCCATAAATTCTACAGAATTGCCCCAAAAAAATTTCAAATTTACATAGAATACTACATTATTTGCTAATTTTCCCTAGAAGGGCTAGGGTCTGACTTACCCACAGTTACTGCCTGCTTGTCGTGGCGTTGCTCCATCGCCTGCCACACTTGCATCGATCATATCCTGCAAAGACAAAGTGGGTTCTAGGAAGTCTTGATTTCTTTCTTCCTCCAAGCTTTAGAGTTCGAGACTCTTCTCCGCTTCCTCGAGAATCTCGGTCTCTTAGGTTAACCCTATTTCAGAAACCCTAGAACGCTCTCCGCTCTTTGATTAGTCTCTTCAAGAGAGAGAGAGACACCTATAACACTTCTACTCGGCTTCATCTTGCGAGATCCTTTACCCAAACAAGGTCACCTAAATGCAGCAACAAGTTCTTCGACCTTCTCTATATGCCCTCGTAACTGCTACCTTCGCATGTGGGAGAGTATGCAAGCCCAAATCAGACTTCCCAGAAGTATCCCTTCCTTCGCTCTCCTTCCTTTGTCCTTCGCTTCTCTTTTCTAGTCCTTCTTCACACTTACGATTGTAGGCTCTTCTTCAACGAATTGCTTGTCTCTATGTGAGGCCAAGTGCTTCTATATATACAAGTTACCTCATGTCCTTTAAGCTGACATGATTACTTGAGGGAGAGTCGACATGATCTTCTAGGTTTCTTCATTTGTTGTAGGCTGACTTGAAGAGGGCTAGTGACAAGGTCTTGGAGGATGACTTTATATAGACAAGTGTGACTTTGTACAAAGTGTAACATGACTTCATTACATGACAATGACTCTTTTATTCTTTTATGACTAGATGACAAAATTCCTAAAGGCTCTCAATGGGAGCCTTGACTCAAAAATAAAATCTCTTGCTTATGAAGCCCATGATGCAAGCATTACAATAATTTTTTTCTTTTCTTTTCTTTTCATCTCTTTACATAAAAATACAATTACATGTCATTATGAAGACCGAACCTAGTTACACTTTTCAACAGTGCTCACAAGCACTATCCTTGTTACAAGAGTAAGTAATTTTTCTTTCAAGATACTCCAATAGTTAGCCTCACACCAACTATCACATATTTAAGATAGAATATGAGTTGTGACAAAGGTTGTTTCCTCCCTTTATGTATGAGGGAGGCCAACAATAACACATGGGGCAAGACCACAAGTAAACCTTCGGCTAAGTCAACAACAAAGCCCCAAGTGGAGTGCTACACTAAACATGAATGCTGCATGGCACAATAGGGTTTGTGCAATTGTGAAGGTGGTGCACCCTCCAAGCTTAGGTTCCCACATGCTAAGTACTCTAAGCAAGATGGTGTGTCCTCCAACAAATGCTTATCAACTCAAGCATTCCTCCTCAACATATGTACATGGTGGTTCCCATGGTCCTAGGGCTTTGTGCCCACCCTGCAAGTGCATAATGCTTGTCTTTAGGATGGTCACTCCACATGTTCTAAGTGCTCATCCTCCTCAACAAGAGTGCCTTCGTAGAAAATTTCAAACAACCATATATGCCAACTATCGCATTAAGAAGTGCGCCTCCTTAGCATTGATCCCAAGATATGCATACACTATTACACCCAGTAAGCTCTCCAAATGTAAGTATACGCAAAATACACCAAAGGGGCGAGGGGATCATAATCCCTCCACATCCAGTGAAGTGTTCCCCTAGCTAGGTGAAAATACTTTTGGAGCAACCAAAAGCTAACAAAAGCTTGCAGCTTGGAAATGGACAAATGTTTGTTCTGTGACTTAGTTGCCCGATTCAGAATGAATTGTTGTTTACATTGCTTAGTTGTTGCGCCAAAAACCATTGGTTTGGAGGAGGGTATATGCTTGTTTAAAGGAGGGGTGATATTGGTCTGGTTTATTTTGTGAAGAGGTTGACAATTTAATATTTAGTGAGTCACTGTTGTTGCTCTAATTATATTTTGATACCATTGGGAATGATGTATATATCTAGTTTAAAGTCTAATTTAAAGTTCATTTTAAAGGAATGCCTATTTTAAAAAGGGTTTTCCCATAATTTTTTTGATTTTTTTTTATATATCTATAATATAATATTTGGGGCAGGGTCCCTACATCAAGAGAGTAACGACAGCAACTGACTAAATTGTCAACCTCTTCACATCATAGAGAGTTTATGGCTAGGTCCCCATTTGGGGGACCTTGACGTTGCCTATAACGTAGACTTAAATTTGAGTTCTTGGTGGAACATTGTTTTGAGGATCTTGTCAAAGGGTTTACCTTTTGTATGCTAGTGTTGTTTGTTTGTAAAGCTTATTTCTTGATGTGTTTTTCTTGAATGCATTAAACCTTCCTACACTGGGTTTCCCTTTGGAAGCTATTTGGGAGCAAAGAGACAAAAGGAGAAGAATGAAAGGAAAAGAGGGAGGGCTGTACTAGAGTAATTAGTTTTAAGGAGGGTATGGGATAGAGAGAAAGCAAGTAGACTATACCTTCTAGTTTGTATATAGTTAGGTGTTTATTTTGAAATCTGGTCAGTGACATTTTTCCCCTATATGTATTCTGCCATCTACAAAAGTTGTAATTGATAATCTTAAGATTGCATGCTTTGTTGCCAAGCATTTTCTGATATATCTTGTGGATTAATGGGTTTTTAATTATTGATCATTGCAGTTCCATCTCAATATATGCTTTCTTGGAGTTTTCTCATGGCCAGCTTTCATAAACATAATGCTCTGCTGCTGTTATTTAAACTTTTCTGTTTAATAACTAGTTTGTTTTGCTTGACACATTTAGGCAAGGCTTTGGTGTGATTGTCCATTCTGGCCTGATGATGGTATGTGCCATCTCCGAGATTGTAGTGTGTGCGAATGTCCTGCTCATGAGTTTCCTGAATCATTCAAGAGACCAAATATTCAGCTGTCCAGTGATGACCCAATATGTCAAGAGGGCAAGCCACAGGCTACAGTTGATCGGACTCTAGATAGTAAGGCATTTACGGGTTGGATGGAAATAGACAACCCCTGGACCTATGATGACGAGACTGACAATTGTAAGTGCAAACAGCCTTTGAATTGACATTCTGTCACGAGTTCAGTGTTTCTTGGATATCAATGTCTGTAAATTGTGTATTGTGATCAAATACTTTTACCGAAAGAATAATTTTTTGTATACACAATCTATAACTCATTATCATTAACCTTGGGTCTTGTATTTGATACACATTAACTACATCAGGAGAGAGAAATTAAACTATTTGCAATGTAGTAAAATTGTTAATTTGTGGTCATACTCTATGTTTTTTTTAGAAAGAGAATTTACACACCAGGCAATAGTTAACTAAATATCATAAACTACTCAAACTTATAATTTGTCATGAATGTACATTGCGAATTTTGAAACATTACCATGCTTTCAATTAGTAAAATTGCTTCTGTATCTTCTGTTTGCAGCTGAAATGACTTACGTAAATCTTCAACTAAATCCAGAACGCTACACAGGCTACATTGGTCCTTCATCTCGGAGAATTTGGGACTCTATATACAAGGAGCATTGTCTCAAAGGTGATTAGATACCACTGCATGAAATGCATTATAATATGAAACCTTTCTCTAAGTTGGTGCAATGGTGGATCATGTATAAGGCTTCATGCTTCAAGCCTGCAGTGAAAGTCCTATAATTATTTATTCATGGTTGTTCTTGAATGTATAGATATATGCATTAATATTATTATATCCTTCCGTCTGTAAGCATATCAAGCACTATATTTGATTTGAGATCTTTCAATCTCTTAGGGGTCTTACACAACATTTTCCCTTGGAAGATTATAACTTATAGACAGGTAAAGATTGAGATTTTCAATGGTATTTAGGGTGTCCTGCATACACTTTGTTTTCTTTGGGTGTCGAATTACTAATGCACGTCTAATACTAGAATTCTGTCACTACTTTTTAGATTGCATTATCTCTGTGAACTATAAATTTTCTTTCCTCAGGTTTATGGAGGATATGCTTCTCTTTGCATTGACCATGATTTCTTTATGTGGAACTTTTTCCTACATCTTTGGTGTGCCTCTGAAATAGGATTCATCATTACCCAAAGTCATGGGTTACTAAAATGATTGTCTGTGCCATTCAATAGTCAGGGGTATGTGCTGATTTGCTGATGTGTTTTTATTAATCCTTCAATAGATTTCAATTCTTTGATCGATTATGGTAGCTTCTACTTTTTGTGCCAAAATGATCATATGAGAATCTAGATGTGAGGGACGTCACACTGGATGAAAGACTTATTTTCACCTTGTGAATTAAAGATGCATCCCCTCCTCTCTTTTGGGTTTTCCTTCTATATGTTTATTCTTCTAAATGCTTTCATTAGGTGCAGTTATGAAATTGTTGCTGAGAAGGGGTAGGGATGTGTTCTGTCTAAATGTTCTTTTAAACTCACCATAATGTGAATGCCAACTCCAAAAATTAATAGCATAGACTCTAAATTCAGAATATGTGGATGTTATTACCTTTCAGATAAGTTTTTCAATTTTCATTTTTGAGGCCTGCTTTTCTGCTAGGACTTTCTCAATGTACTTTTGTGATGTTCAGACACATTTGTGTCTAAATCGTGGCCCATGGGTGTGTCTATGAAACCAGATGGAATTGGTAAACATGTGTGAATAAGATATAATAAATATAAATGTAAGCGCCTTACATGGTTTTCATTAATGATTAAGTGCCTTATATGGTTTTCATTAATGATTCTTTTCTTGGGGGAAGGAATGCCTATAGAATTACTCTTGAAAACAGTTCAACTGCTAGAAGCTTTCCTAAAAAATTGTTTAGAGGAAAAACAGTGTAGGATTGAGAATGATATTTTTTATACATAGGGGATTTCTTATAACTTGTTTATCTACTATTACTATTTTTATGTAGCAGCTGTTGTCTTTATCAGTTAAAATACGTCTTCCTCTTGATAGATCATTCCTTACATGCTATTTATTGGCTTTTGATGTATATGCTTGTAGATGGACCTGGAGATTCCTCTCCAGAGAGGCGGGTTTTCTACAAGCTTATTTCAGGGTTGCATTCTTCTATTACAGTTCATATCGCAGCAGAATATCTACTTGATGAGGAAAAGGATCTGGTAGGCTCTCTCAGTAATATCCATCTATTCTTTAAATTTTGACGTGTATGTCCATATTTATGTCATGCAGATTTATAGTTATATTACAAACCCTTTTTAAGGCTTACTTTTGTATACATGGATTTGGGTTATTAATTAGCAGCAGTTGAATGCTATGTACAAACTAGAGGTATGATCACTCATAAGAGCTCTTGTTATGCTGATTATCTTTGTCCAGTGGGGGCCAAATCCAATTTTGCTTTATGAACGGGTGTTGAAATATCCTGAGAGAGTGAGAAATTTGTACTTCACATTCCTCTTTGTGCTTCGAGCAGTGACAAAGGTACATAATCTAAACACCTCCAAGTATTATGGACACAAGTATGGTAAGTAGTTCTTTATTATAATGCTAAAGCATATTTTTACTTGCTGTTGTGGAATGTTGCTATTATTTGGGTGTCAAATACCTGGCACCTCAGTGCCATCAGCTTCTATTTAAGTAAGATTCCTTTCCTTAGTCACACCTTGAGAACTCTGAATGCGTTGACTTGATTTTAGCGTTATACACAAGAACATAGCTTTTACTAGTTTGTCCTAAGTGTCTAGTTTAATCTTGGTTCTGACTTACAATCCCATAGAATAAAATAATCTTATTTGTTTGTATGTGTCTTGTGTTGGGTGAGAAATGTTTGTTAGTAATAGAGGATGCATGTGTCATAAGCATTTGTGTTCTGTATAACGAGCTTGGGATGCGTAAATTAATTAGTGTGTGAAGATGCCATGAAGGTGAGCTCTATGGTTGAAAATTGAAATTGCAATTAGGTTCTCTTTAGTTCTAAGTCTTTGGAAGATGAATCTTTCTTTTCTAGTGTTATGTAGCAGGTAGTAATTGGTAAATACGATTCTATTTTGATGCATCATAAAATTATTACAAAGTTAGCAAAGATTTAGACAATGTCTTGACTAGGATTTATTTTGGTTCATCAACAAGCTCTCGTTGAGCTTCTTTATCACTCAGATACCTTTGCGCATGGAAAAAATATGGTTGTATTATTTGTTTCTCCATTTATCAAGTCTAGAATGAATCAAAGCCTTGTATCTTCTATGCGGAGCGACCAAAAGTTTGAATTCCCTACTAGATTAGATGCCTTTTTTGCTATGGTGTCAATAAGGAAGTTCTTAATCAATGGATTATGAATTATAAACATTTTATATATTTCATCCAATGAAGGATATCTTAAATTGCTTGAAAAGAAGTATTATTTACATTAGAAAAATTGGTCCACAGACTAATTCGACATAATGGCTATTGGCTAGTTGCTCTAAAAGTGTTTACACCATTCTAGTGGTGTCTTCATGTGATGTGTGGGATGTATGGTTAAACCCTAGCCACTTAGTTGTATCATAGACCTTTCGATTAATTATCTTTGGAGCATTGACCACTAAATTTGCATTTAAGGATATGTCAAAGACTCCATGATAAAAGTACACTTAGAGCATTCCAGCACCATCAGATAAGTCAAAAGTTCCAAACTTCATCAGGCCTTTTAAGCCCCTTTCCTCTTCTTCTTATCATATTGTCATTTAGATTTTGCAATCCTGCAGGGACACTGTAAAAATGATGCTAGTATGGTGAAATAGAGTCATGTAATAGACATAGGTTGCTTAGGGATTTACTAGCAAGTGAATTCACTATATGGAGTTTTTTTTTCCTTAGCTAATTATTTGTGTTTCCCAACACTAAATAAATAGTTGAGCTTTTCTCAGAGATATACCCCAAAGCTGGAGTGTGGTTCGATGGTAAAGTCTTAGGTGAGTTCTAGTGTCTAGAATCAATGTATATTACCATACTAGATCATCTCTAAAGTTTTGCGAAATTTGGTTAAGTCTAGGTGTCACCTTTATAAATGTTAAAAATTTCCCACAGGACAAGATTTTTAATAAATTTTTGATGTAAATGTAATAAGTGTTGTCTAGAGAAGTTGTAGGGGGTATGAGTACTCAAAATTAGACCTCTACACCTCAACTTTCTACTAGGACACACTTTAAGGATGAAAAACTGATTATTCACCCCTCAAAGCTCATTTTTACTAAGTTTTGACGTAAAACTGGAAAATAAATTAGCCATAAATTAATAGTTGAGAGAAAACAAAATTTTTCTCCAAGTCGAAAATGCTCAAAGCGAGGTGGAAATTAACAAAAAATTAAAGTCAAGTCAAAAAGACGGGGACTCCAATTACCAAGGAAGCTAAGCACAAGGAAAAAATCAATGGTCCTCAAGTACAACGAATGTCCCAAAAAATCGCATTTTTTGAGGAGGATAATTTGAGTTCCAAGATTGATGGGGGTTTTGGTCAAGTTTTGACTTGGGATGAGCTTGAAGGGGGTCTCCCACTACTCCAACACTAAATTGCCACTACTCCACCCATTTTTCCAGTTGCAAACAACTATCTCTCTTGGAGACTGTACAAACCATTGAAGCATTTCTAATTTCTTCATGGGATCAAGACGTTTTTCAAAGGGATCAAGATGTTTTCCTTGGGATCAACACATTGCACTTGGAGATGGATCTATCATTGGGATCTACTCCCATTTTTTCTATAAATTGAGCCTTGAGCTCCTCATTAGAATCAATTGTAATACTTAGCTGATACTACTAGGCTAGTGGCTCTACAAATTTTATACTCTATTTTTCCATATCTAATAAGGCTAAGACTTTGGGGTTTATTCTATGTGGAGTTATTCGTCTGCCTTTGAGGTATAATTGTTTCAGTTCATTCTTAATGCTCTACAAGTGCTAAATCTATCTGATATTTCCATTTGCCAGGCTTTGGATCTATTGATGTAAGCTATCTTGCGTTAATATTTGAGTTAGAGGACCACTCTAGACGGAGAAGCACTAGAGTGTTTTTGGTTGAATCCCTAGCCTTCTATTTCATTGTATAATCTAGCTCCTTGTGGATCTAATGATTTCTTGTCAAGTGTGTAGAGATCTTTGTTTTATGAAGCAGATCTTGAGCGTGGGGTAAGTTTTTGGTTGAGCAAACTCACTGCCAAGTCGAAAGCAGGAAGAACCCACATTGATTTACTTCTCTCAAAGTCTGATCTAAAGATTGAAAAGGGAGTTTCTACCCAAATCTCTAAGATATCTCATTTTTTAAATCAAGATCTATTTATTTTATGCATTTTCATTTACAGATCTAGCTTTTTAGAGCGTATTAGATGGTTAATCCCTTATTTCTTGCACAAGAGCGGAGGTGTTCTCATACTCTTGTTGCTGGAATTTGTATTTTTAAGTGTACATATTCACTATTTTGTGATTTATTTTCTCTTGCAACAGTTCTAATTGTCCTCTTGATGTTTTTGTAGTTTCTCTTGGAAGCTTGAGGATTGGGGTTTTCTTTGAAGATGTTTTCCATGGATCCATAGGTGGATGCTTGAATATCAAGATATCTACATATTTGAGACCTCTCCTACCCTGATCTGTGGATAAAACCCTCTATCTCTCTATCTTGTGCGCAGATCTTTCTCCCAAAGACTTCGAAATTGAGCCATCCAAGTTAGATCTATTGGAGGAAAAACAAGTTTCTTCACTTGAGAAACTCCTTCACTGTAACACTTAAGCATTGCAAATTTTTCTCATTTGCGTCTTGTATTTTGAGGAGGAGTATTTGCTCCTTAAAACTTTGTTGTCAATCCTCTTGAAGATCCCTCATTTCTCTATAAGAAGGCATCTCTGATAATAATAAAAATATTTTTTCTTTTTGAGGGAGCTTGGGGATTTCCCCTGGCATCCCGATTTCCTCATTTGGAAGGAGGATCTTTGGATGATTGGTGACTAACTTCCTTCATTTGTTTTCTTTAGTTTAGTTTCTTGCTCATTTAATCATCTAGCTGCTCATTTACATGCTAGATCTAATCTCTAATTTGCATTTTTGCATTGGGTTATTTATCACATTTAAATTCACACATTTTCATAGCTGATTTACTAGCTTAGATCTGATTTATTCACTGCTGATATAATTTATTTTATTGCTGGTATATTGCTTATCTCATTGCTCATTTCATAATCTAACTTGTTTGCATTTCAGATCTTGCAATTCTAGGAAAGTGTGACACTTTATTGAGCTATACTTAGCAATATCAATTCATAATTTTTTTTGTCATTAAGCACTCGTTTTAACTTCATCTCTCTAAAATTTACCTCCAAGCATAAGCTTGGTTGATAGATTTTTAGGAAATCTTCCTCAACTTTCATTCAATTTCCCAAGATTTGAGTTTGGAGGAAAGATAAAACCGTAAAACGATGACCTCGCAGTTCTCTTGCATGGCTAAGTCCCTTGTAGGAACGAAGACATGCGGGTTGTCTTGAAAAACTAGGTGGGTATTGTTAATGATGCCCTAGCTTCCTCACTTAGCCTTCTTGCAACCACCTCAAGTCTTAACCAAATTGAAGGAATTAAGGGGAAGTAACACGCTAGAATAGGAATTAGTAAAATTAACCAAGACCAATTTACTTCATACACTCACCTAAAAGTTTGATTCACGTTGCATATAATTGGTTATCATTTAAGGTCTTTCTCAAATACATACAAGTTGGATTGTGAGCATTTACATTTACTTGCAAGCACTTGATTTTATGTTTTGTAATTGTCCATTTCATGCTCATATTAAGCTCCCTTTGATGTCATTATATCATATTTGACTCTTGAGCAATTTCAAGTTCAAGTACAAGCTTTGTTCACTTGCAATTTTTACTTTAGTTGCTCATCTTTCAAAGTTGTGTCTAATAAATTTTGATTTAATTCACTAACACTTGCTTTTTTTCAGCTTCCCATTTTTGCAATTTGTTGTAACTTGAAAATCATATTTCATCACAAGTTTTGTGATTTTATTTTGAGCACATATTTCTTGTGAGTATATTATTATCGGCATTGGTCTACTCACAAATACTTTCCTTGCAGGATCTATATTGTTGAATCTAGTTGATCTGTTTTCAGTATTGATGTTTATACGCTTATAGTTATTTGTACTTGCTAATCAATATCATTTCAAGCTATAATTCAAATTATTTGAATGGTGAATGCCTAATTGGTTTACTAATCATCTCCTAGAACTTGTTAGATTTAACAAGCTTTCCTTAGATATCTTCCTTCGGGTCTACCCCCCTTGGCTTAGCTAGGAGAGAGCCTAGATGGAGAGAGTTGAGATTAGGTGACAGCCTCTTCTTTGAGCATTGCCACAAAGGACACACCTTGTGGGGTTTAGGATTTTTCCCACATTCTTAGGTGTGCAATTCGTGAAGGCAACAGAGAGATTTTAAATTTTTATAGGTCGAAACTTGACCTTGAACTTGGTGCCAGATGTGGCACACTCCTTGATGAGGTGGTTATTGTATGTCGCATTGATATCTTCTACATGGAGTGCATGTTAAGGAGGATGGTTGTTTGCATGGTTGTTGAATCTGCCTTGCAGGAATGTTTGAATCTAGGAGAGAGAGTGCTTCACCTACGTGAGGATTCTAGTAGAAGGACCGATGATCCCTATGCTTAGAATTTAGTTAGCTGCATTGCATACAATCCTTACAAACTTGTCTTGAACATTGTGTTTTTGGGATTGGGAGACCTAGCCATTACAGTGATATTATAGCTCAAGGAAAGGGTTTCTCCACTATAGCACAAATTTGTGTTTTGAAAATGTTAATTTTTGGGCTAGATTGTTCTCTGCTGTAAATAATGCATTTTATTTTATTTTCAACATTTTCACATTACATTAAGCCCATATCATCATATCATCATAAGCAATTATATAGAGAGAACAATAACATCAACAATGCAGCAGAACAGTAAGAAATAGTAGAAGAAAAGCATGCACAATAGAGACACCAAGAGTTTTGGTCAGAGACTAGGGAAAAACCCCACAAGGGGGAAAAACCATAATCAATTTTTCTTCTTCTATTAGATATTCATCAAATGTTCAGTTGTGGTACAAAGTACAATAAGAATGAGACACAGGCCATCAAACAAATTATACCTCCTAGGGCCAATCCTGAATCATACAGGATCCTCATAAGATGGCAGTTACACGACTATCAGGGAGTCCTCCACAACCTCAGATAGGGTTGCCTCCATTGCATATATTTCTGTCACAATAAGTATCACTGTCCTGCATAAGCATCTATATCCCTGCCATATGTTACTGTCATAATCATAGGAAATACTGTCATATATTACAGTTATACATCATAAGAGTCACTGCCATCAATACTGTCATAAGCACTTGTATTGCTGCTCCAAACATCACTATCATAGATATAAGAATCGCTGCCCAAATATCACTGTCAAGAATCTCTGTTTCTGCCATATAGAAACAATTACCTCTGTCATAAATCACAGTTACAAGAGACATATCTTACTGCCATACCTTATGGCCATATATCAAGAGTCACTATCATAAGTCACAAGAATTGTTGCCATACATCACTGAGAACCATAGAGGATTAGGGCACTTAAAAGCTGCTTAAGTAGGTCACGGTGATCTCTTAACAGGCCTTGTAAAGGTCGCTTTTAGGGTCACAAAAATAACACCATAACACCAAAGGACCTGCATATAAGGTCCATTTAACCTTGCTGGAGCAATCCTTATATTTACAGAGAAAGGTTGTATATACTTACTGAAAAGAACACACATATCCTTGGAGAAAGAGCGTGTATAGGACATAGATAGTCTGCATAGAATACTGTAGAGAGGCTGCATAAAATGCCAAACAAAATATCATAGAGAGACTGCATAATATACCACAGAGAGGCCGCACAATATACCACAAAGAAGGCTGTAGATGGTCTGAGATTAGGCCACATAGATTAGGAACAGGCTGCGTTAGGTTAGGTCATAGAGAGTAGAGATAGGCTGCATTAGGTTAGGCCCTAGAGGGTAGAGATAGGCTGCATTAGGTTAGTCCGCAGAGAGTAGAGATAGGCAGCAAACATTATCAAATGAGCTGCCTCAAAGATACGTAACAAGCTGCCACAAGATATACAATGAGATGCCATATGATATGCAACGAGCTGCCATAGAAGTACATTACGAGCTGCCATGGGAATAGGTTATGCTCTGTCCAAATGCCTTAGATAGTGCAAGCTCCTTTTCCACCAAAAAAATTAGATCAAGATGAGTGTGTTGAACAAATGACAAGCATCTTATTTATATAATCTTGAGGTGTGTTGACCACTACGTGTCAATGACCCATAGCAGTACACCCCCTTTTTCCGCAAAAGGGATAGTCCCTGATCGATGTGTTCGTGCCGTCCAACTATCATCATCAGCTTGATCTTCATCTTGTAATGTAAACCCAGTCTGCATGTGTATAATGTAAATAATCTCAGCAGATCCGTGTTGTGTATGTAGTTACTTAGGTAAACCTACTTTTCTAGTGACGATCTACATTCTGGGAGGTTTTTTGTCTCACCGATCCATTCTCGGATGGTTGACAGAGTTTTTCTTCAGCCTTACCCCAAAGTCGGAATGGATTTTGTCACTGGGATCTTAGGGGAGTCCTAGTGTTCTAGATCGAGTCTATGTAAAAGTGATTTGGGAATAATTCTAACTATCTGGTTAGGTTATTTTATTACAAATTGCTTGATCTACTAGATTATATTTGTATCGTAGAACTGGGTAGTCTATGAGGGTCTTTTGCAAATGGGTTTTCCCCCTTGAGATGTAAAAAATGTGAAAATCATGATTAAATTTTTTGGTCAAAAATTAATTAAAATCCTAAGCCAGAAATTAAATTAATTCTAGGTCCTACGTAAATTTAAATTCTTCGAAGGCAAAATTCATTGGTCCTACAAAATTAAATTTTAAGAGGTCCCGAGACTAAGGTAAATTGATTATTTTGCTAAATTTTAAGCTTTTGGTCCCTGGGGTTAAGTCAAAGTCAAAATTTTGAGGAAATTAATTCAAAATTTTAATTTTTGAATAAATTAAAATGCATTAAATTGAAAAATTCGAATTTCCTCAAGAATTTAAATTTTTGACGGATGAGATTAAAAGAATTTTTGATCTTCATCAACATTCGAGATTGCTTTGACAAAGATCATTCGAACTAGCCGTTGGAGGATTTATCTTTAAATAAGAGGTCATTTGTCAGTCAGTTGATCCTATCTTTTGATTGTGTGCTAAGCGAAAAGCTCTCTTGTAATCTTTTTTATGAGTAATACAGAAAGACTTTGGGGTTAATTTCTGCTGGTGTTACTCTTCGTGGAAATATTGTAAGATCTGTCATTTTCATGCATATATTTCTTTTTAGCCATTGATGTAGCTTTCTGAAGAGTGATTTGAGTACAAATATCTTGCTCAGTCGCTGGGGTTTGAATGATAATTTAAGTTTTGAATATAATAGCAGATATTTCTATTTATCTGAATTTTATTATCGTTTTCTCACTCTATGTTGATGACTAAATCGAGTTTTGCAGGAAAGTATTGATTTTTAGATCATCGGGCAATTGGGGAAGTTTTCGGTTGAACCAACCAACTCCCTATCCTTGTTTTTTGAAGAGCGCAACTTTAATTTGATCCCGGGCTTATCATAAGATATTTTTTATGGGTGATGCATGAAGGGCTTTGAGCTCAACATCTCCTTTAAACTTTAAAAATTTTAAATTTTTCTGTGCTAAATCGATAGATCTGGCTGTTGAGAGCCTCAGATTATCAGATCTGGGAGCGGAGTTGGACTCACACTCCCTAAATCTGATAGATTTGCCATTCATGTACATAGATCTGTAATTATTTTCAGTTTTCTGACTTGGGTTTTCTCGGTTTTAGTTTTTTGGGTCATTGTATATATTGTTTGGGCGTTTTTTGTTGTCTTGCAGTTACAGGTTTGAAGGAGAAAACTGTGTAGAGTCCAGGTCTAGGCCTTGGAGGGTAAGATCTGGATCTCTGGGGTTTAGCAACATCATTTTTGCAGGGATTCTATCTGGATTTTTCACTCCAGGGTTTCAATTTTTTTCTAAATCTGGAGAATTTTTTTAAGGGTTTTATTAATAAATCCCGAAGCAGAATATAACATTTTAATCTTGAAATTTCTGGGTTACTGTTGGGATATCATTTTTTAAATTTCTGGGTTTTATTGGAAAATTTCGGGTTTTTTTTAACAAGGCCCCAGCCTTGCTGCCTGCATTCTCTTCGAATCCGCAAAGTCCCAGCTTCGCTGGCATCTCTCTCTGCATTTTCCTCACCAAACCCTCGCTATGTGCTTCTGCTCCATTTCTCTCTTGCCACATTTCCTTCCTTCCATCTGCGTTATTCTTCAGATCCCTCACGCAGACTTCTGTTCTCGCTGCCATAATCTGCAAACCCTCACGCAGCTCCTTTCTAGCCTTTCCATGGCCTTGAGATCTCCCTCTATCCATTCCGTGGCTGCCTGAACCTCGCTGTCCATCCCTCTGCTGGCCTTCAGTTTCCATTGACTTGCCCTCCTACAAAACCCTTTTCCACCATCGAATTTGCCTTTTTCTTCCTATCCGTAGCGCCCTCTGTCATTAAAGCTCGATCGCTTTTCAACTGGCCACCTTCACACTGCCATTTCAATCCTTATCCTGTTTGCAGCCATACAGCCCCAGCCTCCATCTCCTTCTCGCAGCTCCATTCATCCGTAGCTCCAGCCCTCAACATCCCTTATCGCTTTTCCTAGTTGCTCCATACATAAACCCGCAAGCAGCTCCAGCCCTCAGCATCCCTTATCGCTTTTCCTAGCTGCTCCATACATAAACCTGCAAGCAGCTCCATCTTCTGCAGGCTCTCACATAGCGATCACTGCAGCCCGAGCTCCCTTTGTCCAGCAAAGCTGCTCCTGCGTGCATTTCTCCGTCGACCTACAGCTGCAAAAAAAGACAAACACATACAGTCGATTTTTATGTTCATTTGTATATATGCGTTAGTTTTCATTCAGCTTTGTTTTTTGATACTTTTCTTTTAAGGTTTAAGTCGGTCATTCATTTTTATTTTTATTTGATTTCATTCCATTTAGTTTCACCTTTTTTATGGTTTTGATTAAAAAAATATAAAGTTTCAAGAATCTAAAAATTTAAAAGACTTTTAAAAAACTAACCTTTTGACATTTTATTTTTTCCTTTCTTTTATTTCTAATTTAAAAATTTCATTAAAAAATCATAAAATTCTAAAAATTTTAAATTTTTGTGACAAGGAGTTAAAATAAATTAAAGGAATTGTGCTTTAACATTAAAATTTCTTAACGTGGTTTACGGCCCATTAAAAATTCGATTTATTAACCCGTTGCTTTGTTTTACTTCTTTATATTTTGCTTAAGGTGTAATTGAAGCACTAATCTAAAGTTCCTTGGTGTTATCTGGTGATTAAATGCATTTTCATGATTTTTCTATGGTCAAAGTGTGACTAGTGTTTTAAAATTATATTGGCCATAGGAGAAAGTTGATTAAATCTAGATCTGGGCAGTAAACGAAAATCATTTTAAATCTAGAATATCTTGCGTGATAAAGTTTCGGGCGTTTATATCGATCATTCATGATTGTCACTGTTCGTTACATATTGGAAAAATATTCTGGATGACTTGTTTTCTTACATAATCTATGGTTAATTCAAATTGAAGGCATTGGTTATAATCATCTCTAGTCGGTGGTCGTGTCTTGGTTGCATTAGCGTTTAATCTATTCATTGGAGTTAATCGAGATTCATTTAAATTCATCAATTTGTTCATCATTAAAATCTCCTAGAGCTCGTGTTCCACAGGCTTTCTCATCCATTTACCTTAGGGACTATCCCCCTTGACTTGCCTAGGAGAGAGTCTAAGCGGAGTGAGTAAGGATCAAGAGTGACAACCCTTACTCTGAGCGTTGTCGCGGTGCCTAGACACTTTGTGCGACAACAAGGTGCGACAACTAGCCCTTTCTAGGGCATTCCTCAAGCCAAGCCAACTTGAACTTTGGAGGGAAAAACACAAATTCAAATTTGCTAATTGAAGCCGACATAAATACTTGCCCATATAAATTTATGCCATATTAAATAATAATGATAGGATTTTTTTTAATCCTATTTGAAATCTTTCTTTGGGGTGAGATGGGATTCTTTTGGGGTAGTTGGGTTTCTCTTTGGGAAATTCATCCCATAGCTGCCCAAAATTTCAACAGAAAAGTGGTTTGAGTCAACTCGATCTAGTTGACTAGTGACTATATTGACTATAATACTCAAAACTTCAACTTGGTAATATATAAATGCTAAAAGTAGTCCAATTAATATAAAAACCATAAACCTTTAAAGTTTGGGATTTTGACACACATAATGAATAGTACTATTAACAATGATGATAATAACTCTAGTTGTTTGGATGAGGCTTGCACCGTGAGAGTGGTTGCCATCATTCTTGGGGGCTGGTCCCCATCCACCATTGACTAGTTTTAGATCTGCGATTGCATCACCCTAGCCATCATTCTGCTGCACAGCCTCCTTGGGAGACTTCTCACATTGTGTTCACATGGTAAATCATTTTTTGACCATTTTGGAATTTTCTTTTCTGGCAATTATTAGAAAATAAAGGCTAGCCATCATTCTGCTGCACAGCCTCCTTGGGAGACTTCTCACATTGTGTTCACATGGTAAATCATTTTTTGACGATTTTGGAATTTTCTTTTCTGGCAATTATTAGAAAATAGCCTTTATTTTTATTGTAGATTTGGTGATCGTACTCTCAAGTAGATACAATATTCTTGTTTTCTTTTTTATTTGGATGTTTTGTTTTGTAATTGGCATTCACTCCATTGGCATTGTCGAAAAATGACCAATGCGTGACATAAGTTTCTCGGCACTCATTGGAATTTTTTTGCATTAGTTGTCACAAAATAGTCTTAAAAATTAGTAGTAGTTTTACAAAATTTATTGGAAAAATAATCCCTCTGTGAAAAATGTATTTGTCTTGGAAATAACCATGTGAGTGCTGGGAATTCATAATTTTGGTGCTGTGGTGGAGGGGGCTAGCTGTGGTGGTGTTCCCTCGTCTCATGAACAGTTTAACCAAATCTATGTTGTGACCTTCCTTGAAAGTTCAAACCTTTGTGATTGCTTGGATTGGGCTGAATACATTGGATAGTTGACAAGTGATTCCCGACTTATTGTACATGGAGCATGCCCCTAATGTTTTGGCAATTGGTGAAGGCGTGACACATCTGGTTTGACATTTTGCATCTCTAGAATCATTTGCACATACATATTGACATAAATTAGTGATCTTCCATATTGGGAAAATCTTTTAGCTTTTAATAGGTTATGCCTTGTTAAACATAGCATCATTTCATTCCTTTCAAATGAGGACAATCACTTCAATTCTAATTATTCCCTTGTTGTGTGAATTTGGATAGCCCAATTAAGTTTATCTTCTAAGAGGGTTACACTCCAAAATCTGGAAGTTGGGAGGAGGTTGCCAAAAAACTTAGTGATCGAACCCCATGCTGATATGACTAATACAAGAAAAGATGCTGGGGTGTTCTTGATCTACTACAAAGAGGACAGTTAGGTTGAGGGATGCCCAATTTAATCAACTTGTTGCCAAGAGATAGGGTACCAATGATGAGGGACCAAAGATTCAATCTCTAGTTGAAAGAGCTAGGTTGTTTGTTTCGATTTGAGCCTCCAAAGCTTATTCATGGACTAGCTAGGATAGTTTTGTTATAGAGACCTTTGTAGCCATCTATATGTTTGTATTTCTTGAAGGCCTTGGTCTTGTTCCATTTCTAATCCTTCCACTATGGATAATGGGATTGCAAGGGTGGATTAATAAGTAAAGAAACTGGGATTACTTCTTTAATTTGTTCTATAAGCAATTTATCTAGGTTAGCCTTGTTATAGCAAAATCTAACATTTAGTGGAAAGCTTCACTAGGTGACCTAGACAATGTGCAACACACAATAGTGTTACCACTATCACCTCAGCAACTTCTCCCATTTCTTTAGTGAAAGACACAATCTAACACAAGGGAGGCTTCCCTGGTAGGGCTTAGAGATCAACTAACCCAAGGATCTCCTACAAAATGCCCCTTAAGGATTCTATAAGAAAAATCCAATGGGCAAGGGTATGACAGATTAGGGTTTGCAGAGGTCGAAACAACAAGTTCAAGACTCAGGTTCAAAGGGCTGATGGGTTAATCTAAAGGCGAAGGTTAGCCTAAGGAGTCTCAAATAGGTTATCTGAACACTCTGAATGAAGAAAAACTCAAAGCTACTATAAACTAGGGTTTTATGCCAGCAAATTATAGTAAGACAATGATTTATAACAGCAGCAAATTTTGTTGGAAATACTGAGGGGGGTGAATCAGTATTTCCTTTTTTTTTTGCAGTTGGTTAGTTAGTTCACTTGAACATTCAGAGCATACACAGAAACATGGAAACATCTCATCATCATCACATCAAATAGACTGTACACAGGAATGGCTTAATAATAAGCTCAGTTATGTATGGATGTACATACAACACTTTACCAGGTAGGCCTAGAAGGAAGTGCAAGACTCCCACGAGTTTTTCCAGCAAGCTGGAAGGAAGCAAATGCTTCCTGAGGATTGGGGCTCCCGTACCAGGGATAATGGCCTCAAGTACAATGTACAACTGCTACTGCACCACTCCTGCCATATCTGTTCACTGCTACCACCTCTGCTACTGCTGCTACGGATCACTGTTCACTCTCTCTGCTGCTCGCTGCTACTACTACCTCTATTTCTGCCACTGCAACCACCTTTCCTTCACCACACTTCTGCCACCTCTGTTCTGGAACCACCAGCTATCACAACAACTGCTGCTTCTCATCACTGTTGTCAAGTCACAATTATTACTGTCTTCATAGCCTCATCACTGTTACACAAAGTCCACTTGCCTTTGTCCGAACTCACTGTTGCATTTATCACATCAACACACTGCCACTGCTTCCTCTGCTCTGCTGCTACCCTGTCATGCTGTAAAGATTTTGCTGCTCACTGTTATTGCTACCACACCAGATGTCGAAGATCACTGTAATAACACTTGAGACTCTACTATAATATCAAAATACTGCTGTCACTCCTATCAGCATCAAAGGTAGGTCACTGTCATCTGTCATTATCTCCTAGTTACTCAACTTCCAGCTGTGTATGTGTTGGCAACCAAACACAGATTAGTTTTATCTTACTGCAATCATGTAACAGGCTTGCTTCCCGTTGTTTCTTCACTGTCCTGAGTGAGGGCTATCTATGGGTGACAATCATAAGCATAGGTTATCTTAGTCTCTTAACCTCCTTACTGCAATCTCCTTTCAAACTATCACCAACAGACTTCTTATGTTAGCTAATCCACTGCAACAGAACTGCTGCCCATTCATCTTGCAAAGATAAAGATATCAATCAGTAGCAATGCTTATAATGTCTTCTATAGACCAGGTCAATTGTCAAAGGTGCCAGTTGCCATGTAAAGTAGACCAAATACCGTTCAAACCTTGAAAGATATCAATTGAGAGGCATCACTGACATTACCATTCACACAATGCTGTCACATAAATACTGTCAAGAGGTATTGTCTAAACATTATTTATCTCTGTCCAGTTATCACTATTATCAAAGGTCCTGTGGAATTTTTATCATACAGTCGTGAAGCAAGTTCAGTCCAGAATTTTATTGCATTCATTCAACTGACTGTGGGTACATGAGAGGAGCTGTATGATAGCGGTGTTCATAGGACAAAAGGAACATATCCTAGAATAGTTTCTTCCAGCTGTTATATCATGGACCATCAAAAATGGTACATTTATTCATATGTTATCATACGGAGGAACATGAGAAATTATTATTCGTCATAATCTGAGTGAATTGTTGATTTAGCTTGCCAAAGTGTATACGTCATGCCTTCTTACCCTTGGTGGCCAACACTGGACGTGATATGCAGTTGCCCCTTTCCATTGTTATTCCTCAACAATATAATGTTCCTGCAAATGTGCTCTTATAGCAAATGTCAAGGGCCAACATAATAATAGGAGCAATGACAACAAAATCAATAGAGAGAAATCAAATGAGTACTCAGTGAAAGATTTCTTTCTAGATATCCCTTTGACACTGTAATGAACCTAACACAGGATACTATAATTATTGTAATTAAAAAGCAAATCGATACAGGACGCATGAAAGGTCACGGCCTTATGCTCAACAGAATTTAATTTCTGGCTTTCATAGGCGATGGGGTGGTTTTCTTGCATTAGCACTGCTCTGATCCCAGTACCTAAAGCATCACATTCAAGCACAAAGGTTTTAGTGAAATCTTGAGTGGCTAAAACTGGTGTTGAAGTCGTTAAGGTTTTCATCTTCTTAAAACATTCTACATTTGTATCATTTCAACCAAATGCATCCTTCTTCAATAGTGTTGTTAGTGGGTGACATGTTTTGCATAATTCTTTACGAACCTTCTATAATAACCTGCAACATCTTCTGCATAATTCTTTATGAATCTTCTATAATGACCTGAACCAAATGTTCGATTTCTAATTTGTGACTGTGAGATTGTCGGTAAGATTTTCTTCTAATTGGAGTTGAGTCGGGGATCAATTCTATGATATGATCTTTGGATCTAGCTGGAGGAAGACCTTTGAGGTAGGGCTTGAAAAATAGTACTTTATTTCTTGAGAATTTCATCAACATTTTTAGAAACACCAGCTTCATTAGAGAGGGACTTCATGGAATAACA
This sequence comes from Pinus taeda, assembly GCA_000404065.3. Lineage (NCBI taxonomy): Eukaryota > Viridiplantae > Streptophyta > Pinopsida > Pinales > Pinaceae > Pinus > Pinus taeda. The sequence continues at coordinate 399,507 of APFE031620663.1, forward strand.
ATGGAAAAGGTAAGATGGTGCTCCTTTTTTGATCATCTTCTGCACTCTAGTAGATGGGATTATTTGGGGGATAGACTCTAGATTCCATAAAACTTGTACTTTCTCCCATTTTCAAAGAACTCTAGGAATTGCTTCTATAAATTCAGCCCTATTGTACCTACTGTGGACAATCAATGGGCTCCTAATACTACACCCACTCCACTGATTTCCATGACACACATGGAGGCTCGTAATTGGTAGTCCCTAATGTTGAAAATAAAAATGAGAAAGGGTTCCTTGATTTGTGCCTTAATCAAAGGAACCACAACGAGTTTCTCCTTGGCATGCTTGAGTTTCCTATAATTTAGGATGATTTCCTAAAATTTAGGAATCATTCCTAAAAACAGGACGAGTTTAGAAGCAGTTCACTGATGTGTTAAAGTGGAAGGCCGAGTTATTAGTCTTCTAGTGTGAGTTAATTGAGGAAAAGAATGTGTGTTTGAGTCTCAAGTCCTTGATTTGAGATAGGACGAGTTGAATAAGTAGTTTACTCATGCTAACTCAATCAATCACAAAAGCAAACTCCTTAATTAGAAACTCAGTAAACTTAGCTGTTCGAATTCTTTTAAAAGGAGGAACGAAGGCACAATTTGATCATTGTCTTGTGAGCACGAGTTGGTGAGACAAGACACAAGACAATAGAGCTCACGGGTTTGTGAGAAGGTTGCACAGGTTTATGTGTGGAGCTTGTGAGAGAAAGGTGTGCCAAGAGTAGCTTGTGTGCATTATTGGAGAGAGGAATTTCCTTGGGAATTGCGCAAGAATTTAGGAGGAAATTGAGGAGCAGATCAGAGGTCTTGCAAGGAGTGTTTCAGTTTACTACAAGCAGAGGGAATCAGATTGTACTTGCACAGGTTTATGTGTGGAGCTTGTGAGAGAAAGGTGTGCCAAGACTCTAGAGTAGCTTGTGTCCATTATTGGAGAGAGGAATTTCCTTGGGAATTGCTCAAGAATTTAGGAGGAAATTGAGGAGCAGATCAGAGGTCTTGCAAGGAGTGTTTCAGCTTAGTACAAGCAGAGGGAATCAGATTGTATTCTCTATTGAAACAAGTTGTATTTGTAAGAGATCTATTGCTCAAATTTCTTCAATAAAATTCTCAAACAAGCAGAAGGTATTCCCAGTTGGGTTCCCTAGAAAATTTTGTGCTTTGATTATTGTGATGATGTGTTTATTTCTGTTCCTATTCCGCTGCAAAATTTTGTAGAGAAATTCTGTGTCTATATGAAAAAGTAGTTTTCAAATTGTTCATATTGGCAGTTGCCTTAATTGAACCTAACATAGTATACTAAAATTATTATAATTAAAAGCAAATGGACACAGGCTGCATGAAAGGTCACGACCTTATGCATAGAGAAATATTTAAAGAATACTAAAATATGTATTTGATAATTTATTTGAAAGCCTGCAAGTTGGTATCGGAGTAGTTCGTCCTCGTGTTCCCTTGCTGTGCTCACCATTCATTGTGCCATTCCTTTGTGCATCAGCTGTGTTCCTTCACTCTTGTCCACTGTATTCCACCACTCCATCTGCGTCCATTGCATTCCCTTTGCTCCATGTCCTCTTCACCCCCAGTCTGTGTCAGTCCACATCCTCTCCTTCCGTGTCAACATTTGGAGGCTCCTTCCAGTCCACATTCTCTTTCATTTGGCTGTGCTGCAACCAGTCCACATGCTGCAAACCAGTCTGTGTCCCACTCCTCTTGAACACACTTCAAAACTGTCACCCAAAGTCCTCCGTCCAACCCTTCAATGCTCAGTTACAATGTATAGGACAACCATATAATTATTCCGCTGAGCATAAGGTTGCGACCTTTCATGTGGCATGTGTCCATCTGCTTTTAATTCCAATATTTTTAATATACTATGTTAGGTTCATTACAGACACAAATGAATTGATTGTACATATGGGTGACAATTTTAACTTACTTTCAACTAGTATTTCCGTTAGGATTTATCATAGAGCTGCAACATGTATGAGTGCAACTGGACAAGACTGATGTCAAATTAGACCTATGTATGTGTTGCCTCCCTTGAAGGTCGACAGTTATCGATTATTTATTTAATTTTAGTCCTTAGGACCTTATAATTAATTATTCTCTGTCAGGAAGAAATGTTGCTGACCTATAGAGGAGGGTCTCCACTTAGACCTTGTATCTTTCCCTAAAGATGTAGGGTCAGTCACCATGCAGACAAGGCTTGACTTGATAATCATAAACCCTTTATCTGATTGAGAAGGCAGGCACTTTATAGTAATGCCATTACCATCTTTCCTTTGTTACAAGCCTATTTAACCTGAACGGTACCCAGTCCACAACATGTAGACTGTTGATGGTACGCTGTTGCTGTATTCACCATCTTAGTGGTTTCTTTGGCTGAAGTTACAATTGCTTCATCTATAAATGTTTATTGAATTGGATGTCAGTGCTGATTTTCTGGGTTGTATTTCACAGCTTCCAAAAGTTTGTTATATTCTTCTGTATGAAACATCGTATCCTTTGAGAAACCGATAGTCTGATTGGATTTATCTTATATATTTAGTTTGAGCTTGTCTATTGAATGCATTGTTTTCAAACTAAATTATTGGCATTATTGCAACGATATTGATAACATCACTAGTTTTGAAAAGAATGACATCTTCATCTCAACCACCAGAATGTTAAAATCAGTTGTGTTCTCTTAAGAATTTTTTGTTGCAAAAATAAATAAATTAGCATATCCCAATATTTAGACTCAACATGTTTTTGAATCTTACATTGCTTGAATAAACCTAATGGCTGTATTTCTAATTGTTATATGATTTAATCCAGTAATTCACAGTTTCTTATTATCTCCAAGTCTGAGTCACTATAACGGTTTCAGTATAGATTTGTATTTCTAATATCTGTATATGTACATCCTGTCCTCAGGCAGCTGACTACCTTTCCCAAGCAGAATACAGCACAGGAAATCCATTAGAGGATAAACATACACAGTCATTAATCATTCAGCTTGTAAATAACAGGCAATTACAAGCAGCTTGTCCAATTCCTTTTGATGAAGCCAAATTGTGGAGGGGTCAGAATGTGCATGACTTGAAAAGGCAAATTCAGTTGCAGTTCAGAAATATAAGGTTTGTTTGAACTAGCATATGAGTTTGAGAACCAGGATGTAGGTAGGCTAAAAAATGTCTGCAACGAAAAAACCTACTAAAATTCAGGTCATTATGGAAATGAGATATAGGAAACAACCAAATGTAAATGAAATGTTCATCTTATTGTGTTATCTCTGTGCATCCAGTGCGTTGATGGACTGTGTTGGCTGTGAAAAATGCCGGCTTTGGGGAAAGCTTCAAATCCTTGGTGTTGGCACAGCCTTGAAGATTCTTTTTTCTGTAGACAGCGGCAATTCTGTAGGCCAGCCAGTAAGGCTTGCTCTAACTGCTTCTAGAATTTGTCTTGCTTGTGATTTTCTACACCTGCACCATGTTTATCATGTATGCTTTGATTAATGCTATTCGTATTGGATCTTGTGGCATGCAGTTACAGTTACAGCGAAACGAAGTTATTGCATTGATAAATCTTCTGAACAGATTATCAGAATCAGTTCAAACAGTGCAGGAATTTCTTCCCATTGTTGAGAATGTTGTAAAGAAAGGGAATCGTTCAGTGCCCATTGTTGAGAGTGTAAAGAGTTCCTGGTAAGTATTTGTTCAATTAAGGGCAGCTAGTGAAGATAAACAGATAATTTCCTAGTTGAATGTGCATTTGCATACCATGCTGGTTTGTTATTCTTGACACTGGGTGCCACTTTACTGAACTTATGAGCCTCTTTAAATTGTAATTTTATAAGATCGTAAGGACAATCTGAGCACTGACATATTCTAGATTCATTAATTCCTGGGAAAGAGGAATAATGGTGACTGGGGCTTTGGAATATTTTATTCATTCTCTACCTTCCAAAATGGGGGTGCTCTGTCATATTGTACAAGAAATTGGGACTCAGAAGCAAGTCCTGTGAGGATAAATAACAACAGAAATCAACTGGTCAAGCTTCACATGATATATTTGAAAATTTTTGAAGGTAAACAAATTACTTGAGATAGAAGTTACATTCACTATAAATCCTGTCCTTCCATCTCTGACAAGTTGAAAATGATGTACTACCAGCATAGTCATTCTACATTCTCTGTTATATAACATACTTTGAGGCTGAAAAAACGTGGAAGTAGATGACATCTTTTTTTGGCCCCATAAAAATTGTAAAAAGTTTTGTATGGGAACGTAAAACACCAACTGCATTCTTACATGGAAGCATGTACATGAGATCGGCATATTTTGGCTTTAATCCAAAGGATCCCATCTAGGTAGCGTCTTCAATTTATAAATTTCATATTGAACACTAAAGAGATAGCATCTTTAGCAAGTCTAATCCATTGCATTGAGTTTAAATCATAATATCCATTTTTAATATTCATTAAATCAACTTTCCCAAAGCATTTATAAACAATTTCAAAGAAACTACTTGGAATAGTAAGTAATACAGAATGACAGGCGTAGAATGCAAAACCTTCATTGCTGCTAGCTTCTTGGTGAAATTTATATGATGGCTGTGAGCCTGTTCTGACCAACTGCGAAAGCTCTGTCTGTCTTTTTGAGAGTCAGGAGTACAAAGATAGAATCATGCACATCAAACTAAAATGGACAAGAAGCTCTATAAAGGAAGAAAATAGCAGCAATATTTTGTTGCCAGTATAGTGATCAAGATATCAATACGTGATGCCTCTTAATCATCACTATCTATACTGTTTATTACCTCTGTAACGCATTTGTAAATTTATATTCATTTCAAGGTACATTTTAATTGTCCAGTGCACCGACTTCATCTGCATGGTACATATTTTTCATTTGCAATTTTTCCTTAAACTATAGAAGGTATATTTGAGCTATTATTTTTTCCTTTGATAAGTCTAAATGTTTGTAGTTGAAGCAAAACAAAATTTATATAGCAAATTGCTTTCTTATGGAATATATCTTGTAGAGGGGAGGGAGACTCATCTAGTGTGGAATGTCTGTTATATGTGATATGATTTAGAGCTATAAAAGAAATTTTGAATCAAGGATTGGGTAAAGCATTTGCCTGCACACTTGCTTATGATGAAGAATTATGCCACCTTACTTGAACCTGATTGTTAGTAGCATTCTTCAAAACATGATTACAAGATGCGAATTATATGGGTAGGTTAAATCCACAAGCACTTACAGTTGGATTCTTCATGTTGAGTTAGGATCATCTCTATGATATTGGTTGTTTTTTCATTACCATGGTCCTCATTGAAAGCACTTGTGATATGTTCTATTTATGTATAAGTTGGTATCATGGTATGTTCTCGTGCTTTGATGAATTGAACATTATATGAATATTTGTGATTTTTTTCATGATTATGGTTTTCTTTTTGGGCACTTGTGGAAGATTCTATTCGATGTATCATATGCAGGGTGCTGTTGAATACCGATGCTGGCCATGAGGCACTTTTAAATTCTACTTAGTGATTATTGTCATCACTTGAATATCTATTTTCTGATGCCCGATGAAAAAGGGTTCTATGCCTTTTTACAGAATTTGGGGTAGCTCGGTTGATTTCACTTTATGTAAGTCTCTCTAATTAGAAAATTTACTGAAATGAGTTAACTTATACGAAAGTTTCTATATTCCTTAGCTCTACACTTAGTCAAAACTTATATATCGAACAGTCATATGTTTGTTAATATGTGCAGAGTGATTTTTGGAAAAATGTGCAGTTTGATGACACTCTCAGACTTGCAGTGAATCATTAGCAAATGCATATTATATATATATATCAAGCAGTATAGGGTGCTTAGAAATTCCCTTACATGATTCTTAGAACATAATAAAAATAATTAGATAAGTTGTTTAGGGGACAATTAATTAGTAAAGAATTGTACCGGAAAAAACCTACAATATAGATATTGTAATCCATTTAGATATTATTAATTCTTTTATTTATGTTCAAGGAAGTGGTGTTTGGAGTTGCTTAGAGATTTATTATAAGCTTGTTAGATTTTAGAAACTTATGCTATTCAATAATGGTTGAAATGTTTGCTACAAATTTATAATTGAGTTCATGAAAAGAATAAGATGCAGCTTTACTATATGATTAATGCATAAAGATGTTTCAAGACAATTTCCATCAAGCAAAAATTTATAATTGAGTTCGTGAAAGGAATACGATGTTACTATATGATTAATACATGTAGATGTTTCAATACAATTTCCATCAAGCACATGGTCACATTGTTCATCTGATATTTAACATAGCATAGTGTATAAATACTAAATTTAGATGTAGTAGAATGGCTATGGTTTAGAAGATTAAAAACCTACTTGGGATTAAATGGAGGGAAATGGAGGGAAATTGAGGTAAAATATATGAGGGACTTGGTAGTATCTAAATGGTGGCCATCATTTATATATGCTTAGAATAGCATAAAATATATAATACTTTTATTAGATGTAAAATGACTCTGATCTAGAAGATACAAAACCTCGTTGAGATTAGATTGATGAAAGATAATATTATACATGTATTATATAGTGTATTACTTCTTGTACTTAAATCATAGGATGTAGATTCGAACATTGTGTAAAACTCCTACACTTTGAGATTACACAATGAGTGCCAATAAATGTATTTAAAGAGGTTGGATTTTTTATTACATTAGGAAAAATCTCCTTGTGCTCCACATGTGGCCTCAATTTAGTGTAGGAAGGGTTTTCTATTTTACTAATTTGCGTAGTTTCTATATTGTGCATGATATTTGTTTCATTCTATATTGTAGACATCTTTCTATCTATTTTAGTTTTCACCTACCTAAGTCACCTGGTTCGAGTTTGTGTTTGAATTTGACAAACTTGAAATTTAATAAATTTTGACCATAAAAAATTGATAATAAAACTGGACATTAAATTCGAGAAACTATAAAAAGTTAAAAATTAAAAATATATACCATAAATTTCAATATATTTATTAATTTATTAATTAAAAAGCAAAAAACTTCCCGCTGAGGCCATTGAGAAATCAATGGATTGTCTAGTGGGTGAAATAGATATTCGCAATATTTGAGAAAAATTTAAAATGTTATATTTATATTATGCTACGTTTCAAATATATAAACATTTTCTATGTTCAATACACGTCTTGAATTTTATTTTTTTTTTTTTTTTTTTTTTTTTACTGAAACGGTTAAGTTTTATTGATAGAGAGCTAGTCGGGCAAAGCCTAATCAACCATTACAATTTCCAAAAGTTACAAAAGCACTCTTTCCACTTAAGGAATGGTTGCCTTGATTGAAAATTCTGCATTTATGTTAATCATTCCTTCTTGTAGAGAGCATCCAATATTTGCCAATATGTCCGCGTCTTTGTTTAGTCCTTTGAGAATGTGGCATATTTGAACCGAATGGAAGTCTTTCAGAGTTCTGTTTACTCTTACTAGCTGTTTATTCAGTGCTGGATCCTTGAGCCTTTTCTTTTTTACCATTTTTTTTATCAGCAATTCTGAATCACCTATGATTAGAATTTTGTTTGGGTTTTCTTTTTTGGCAATTTGTCTGGCTTTCAAGAGACTTAGAATTTCAACTTGATTGTTGGTTTTCAGTCCAAGGCCCCAGCTGAATTCTTCTTCTTTTTTTTTCCGTTTTGAAAGAAGATCACACCTCCTACTCGTGACCTCCCTAGGTTGCCTTTTGAGGTTCCATCAAAGAAAATAGTACACTTGTCCTGGGATTTCCACCACTTGTGGAAGTTGTCCTCATATTCACAGATCTGCCATCTTTCCTTATAGTTTGGGCGCATATTCGCTGAATGTCTGGCCTTTCCTGTATAATATTCCAACCACGCTCTTTCTTCGCTTCTAAGGGAGTTGTCTTCCTTTACTGAAGAATGATTAAGAGTTTCTAAGAGTAGCTTCTTTGCCTGTTCCGCCACTTTTGCTACGGGCAGCTCAGTGTTATTAAAAATAATCTTGTTCCGGGCTAACCAGATTTTCCAACAAACATATTTTGGAACAGCTATCCACACTTTGTGCCAAATTTATTTGCTGATAGTATGGTGGGGATAGCTGGCATTCTAGGAAGTGAACATGGAGGCTATCGTGCTTTGGGTTGTGGGGCTCACATTTAGCCCGGAGAAGAAGGTGGACCATACCTCCTTCGCAAAATCACACCCTATGAACAAATGATTTGCAGTTTCCAGATCTCTTTTGCAGAGGGCGCATCTATGTGGTCCTGCTATATTCCTTTTGCACAAATTTTCTCTAGTAAGAATTTTGTTGTGAAATAATGTCCAAAAAGAGAAGTTGATTTTGGGAATGTTGAAGCTGTCCCAAATCTGCATCCACACAGTTTCCCGGTATGGCGATTCTTGTCTGCTTTGAAGTTGGTAGTATCATTGTCTTGTTGTGTACACTCCATTCTTTCCCCAGCCCCAAGTGTCTTCGTCATCAATGTGAACTGGAGCAAAGTCATAGATTGCGTCGTTGAGGGCTGCCAACTAAGGGTTTAATTGTTTTGGAATTCTGGGGAAATTCCATCTCTGCCAATTGCCATTACTATCCCATTCTGAGATATCCTCGATTTTCCTAATGCCTTTTGCTCGAAGCCAGTCTCTAATCTCAGAGATCTCCTTGTTTTCCATAAGAGGGCAGTGTCCCATTAAACAGTCTTTCCATAGCTTGGTTTTTTTCCCATTCCCTGGAATGCGATACAGGTGGGTCCTGAAAAACTCTATGCCTCTGATGCACAATTTCCAAGCTTGCGTGCCTTTTGGGTATTTCTCCAGCTTGAAGGTCTTGATAGTCTGATTTTTGAGATATTTCTGCTTGAAGATCAAGCTGATTGGATGGTTAGGCTCAGCGCAGAGCTGTCATAACAACTTTCAACCCAGAGCCAAGTTTGCGTGCACGGAGTCGCATATTTGAAGTCCTCCTTCCGCCATCGGTCATTTCACAGTTTCCCAACAGATTAGATGGAATCTATTGGTGTTCCCCGGCCCACTGTTCCGCAAAAAATTGCGCATGAGCCTGGAGATTTGTTCTGAAATGAATTTAGGAGCCATCATAAGAGAAGCTTGGAATGTGGGCAAAGCCGAGAGGATAGATTTAATAAGCGTGAGTTTACCACCTGTAGATAGCCAGAAGCCTCCCCACGCTACTATCTTCTTTTTAAATTTTGAGATTACTTCCTCCCACAGATGATTTCTATTGGAGCCCATCGTTATAGGGAGACCCAAGTATTTGCTTTTTTCCCATTCTGCGTGCCCTGTATATCCCAGATCTTCAGCAATTTTCTCAATTGAGTGTTGGTCTATATTCCAACCGTACACCGCGCTTTTCCTCTCACTTACCAGTGCTCCCGAGATGCTGAAGAATGGTTCTGAAGGTGTTTGCTATTCTTGAAGAGGCCCCCCCCCAGCAAGAGAGAGTCGCCAGCGAAAAGTGCATGATTCACTGGTTCTATACCTTTCTTGATTCTGATCCCTGGTATACTGCCATTTTGTTTTTCCAAAGTCAACTTTCTACTTAACGAATCTGCCATCAGGATGTAGAGAAAGGGTGAAAGGGGACAACCCTGCCTCAAGCCCCTGGTGGCTAAGAAGAAGTTTGCAGGTCTGCCATTTATCATTGGTGCTATCCATATCTTCTCTAGGCAAGCTTTGATTAAATTGATGAAGTCATGGCTGAAACCAAAAGATAATAGAACCCTGTACAAAAAAGAGCGGTTAACTCTATCAAAGGCATTACACATGTCTAGTTTGATGAGCATACCTTCTTCTTTTCGCAACTGACTGGAGTGCAGAGCTTCCTGTACTTGAATGACGTTATCCAAAATGTGTCGCCCTTTCACAAAACCACCTTGGGTAGGAGAAATTAATTTTTGTAGTAGTGGTTTGATTCTGTTTGCCAACAGCTTGGCCACAATCTTATAGGATGAATTACACAATGAGATAGGTATGTATCTGTCGAATGAGCCTAGGTTTGCTTCCTTTGGAATTAAGGCGAGGAATGTGGAATTTATGTCGCCTCCTACCTTTGCCTTCCTCATGAAACCTTGAACCATTCTCAAAAGATCAGATTTGATTAGCTCCCAGCATACTCTATAAAAGTGAATTGAGAATCCATCGGGCTCGGGAGATTTATCTGGCTCCATGGACCAGACAATGCTTGACATTTCTTCTTCCGAGGTAGGGCTTAGAAGGGTGTCATTGTCATCTGAACTAACTAGCTGAGGAATGTTTGTGAGGAATTCTACGATGTCCTCCTCGCTCCCATGTTTTCCAGCACTAAGGAGATTTTGGAAATGCTTTACAGCAGCTTCCTTAATTTGTTCAAATCCTCTACATACTTGTCCACTGGATGTAGTGATTTTTGTGATGTGATTTCGCGAAAGGCGGGCCCTGTATTGTCTATGGAAATATGTAGTATTTCTGTCCCCTGCTTTGAGCCACAAACTGCGGGACTTTAATCGCCAGTATTCTTCCTCGTTTCTGAAGGAGCTATATGCTTTCCTTTGGGTGTATTTTTCTTTGTCTAAATCCATGGGTGAAATATCTTTCTCTTCCAAACCAAGTTGAAGTTCTTCCAACTGATTTGTTGCTTCTTTCCTCTGGCTGGTGGGGGTGTTAGTGGCTTGCTTTATCCATTCTTTTAATGCCTTCTTAGTGTTTTTCATTTTTTGCTCCCATAAAAAACTTGGGGAACTTGAGACATCTGTTTTCCATGTTGTTTGTACAGTTTCAAGGAACCCCTCCCTTTCGACCTAGAGAGGGTTGAATCTAAATGGGAGGGGACCGAGATCTTCTTCTTCCTTTATGCACAGTAGGATTGGCTTATGATTCGAAGTTAGTTTAGGAAGGATCTTGGAGAAAACGATTCTGTTGTCCATCATGATAGAGCTGCTGGTGAGGAATTTGTCTAGCCTTGCTAAGATATGATGTTCCCCTATTCTATTATTTGTCCAAGTGTATCCTCCTTTCACAGGCTTAAAGGCTACTAAGTCCCATAATTGGATGAGATTTTCCACAGTGGAGAGGAAGGGGTCTTTTGAAGAGGATCTGCCTTGCTTTTCTTTAGGATCCAGGATTATATTCAGGTCTCCTCCTATGACAATATTCGTTGGGTTAAGATGCTCTAGATAATTTGAGAGCGTCTTCCAGCACTCTTTTTTTCCTCATAATTCACTAGGACATACATGTTAAACAAGGCTAGTTTAGTATTACTTGCTGTATTCCGTAGTTCTGTATATATCCAATGTTGGGACTCATAAAATCTGCCTAGAATGAAGGAATTTTTTGACCAGAATGTGCCTATTTCGCTAGCCGAGCCTCTAGCACTGACTACCTTTCCCGAATCAAATTTCCATTTGGTATTACTGGTGTTAAGAAGGATCTCCCCTTCTATTTTTGTCTCTTGGAGAATGAGTATGTCTATGGGTTCCATTTTCATTAAATCTTTGATGGCCTCTGCCTTATTGGGATTTCCCAAACCCCTGTAGTTCCAAGAGACCAGATTCATCATTTACAATTTGTTGGGGTGGGACCTCCTCCCTTGGAAGCCCTTGGTCTGGTATTCCTCCCAAGAGTCATTTCAATAGTGGCTTGACTTCCGAGGGTTTTGTTTGTTTCTGATTCTTCTTCCCTGGTTTCCTTGTTTGATCTCCTTTCGACTCGCTTGGATGGCCTTTCAAAGG
>APFE031620667.1:0-10942 GCA_000404065.3 Pinus taeda
TGTACTGAGATCTGTCCTCTGATTAAGTTGCCATCACCTGTACCAACCTCTGAGCACCTGTACCAACCTCTGAGTGAGTTGCCATCAAGGACAACACCTGAATCATAATGCCAACAAATCTTCCACTGTATTCACAAATCAACATTACATTCCATAATAGGGTCGTATAATGCATGTGCCTTGTGCGAATTCATATTCAAAAGACAATTATGTCCTGGAGCTAAATATAATAGCATAATACATCAATTCTCTTGAAAAAATGAGTCAAAATCTCCCATTTTACATAGCAATCCTCATATATATAAGAAACTAAGGAAATTACAAATTATTATTGAATACACTAAATAATATTATAATTGTAACCCACTTGTACAAAAAGGTTTGTGTCTTCCGAAAAATATGAAGACTCGAAGATACTAGGCTTGGAGAGTTTATGAAACAACTTATATGACTCCATGTACTCAGTTTCTAGGGTTCTTCATACTAAAACTTATGTGTCTTGGTGTCATCTATGGCTTCATATTTTGCTAACCTTGGCCTTGTACCAATGCTTATACCAAACTAGGCTACAACACTTCTCTCTACTCAAGCAAATGTAAGAAATTAGGTTTTACCTTGACATCAGTGTTTTATCTCTTGACATTGGATTTCTCTACCAAAGTACCACTAAAAATAGAAGGAATATTCACTTTGAGAGAAATAATTAAAAATAATTTCAATGAACAAATAGATACACAACTTATAGAGATGGTCATTTCTCTTTATGAATTAGTGCTTACAAAGCAATACCTAGAATTTGATAATGTCTTGTACAAGAAAATTAAAGGTATTTTCATAAGAAGCAAAAAATGTTACAATATATGCTTATTTTTCCCTATTCCATCTCAAGAAAAAGATATAAGATAGGTTTGATATTCATAACTTCACCATTTAAAAGAGATAATATTGATGATGCCCTTGTAGGAACAAAAGAAGAATTCCAAAATTTCTTTAGTTAGTACACTAGCATATACACTAACAATATGATATTCATAATTGTGACGATGATTTCCTTCTTGGAAAATCATGTTCATTAGGTGTTATTAGTAGCCTCAAAACATATCAATACATTTTTCCACTTCATGGCACTTATTTGTCATAAATAAGGTTTACGGATATTTTCTTAGAGGACAATTTCTTAGATTTTTTTTTGTTATATTTAGGAATTTTTTCTTCAAATGTCTTCATGCTAGAAGATATTTGAGCAAATTCCTATTGCATTATTTAAGTCATATTTGTCCGAGATAAGATAGTGTTAATTGATTAACTTTATTAAGTTTTGAAGATAAATATGTCATGCTTGTAATAAAATTGGATTAGAGTGAAAGCTCAAAAAATTTGAACTTGGGAGCCACTATAAATCCTACATTGTTTTGGTGTATCAAAAAAGGCAACAAGATCTAGTGTCTTACATACATAGATTTTGCTAGAAAAGCTTTAAAAGTTTGTTTTTCTTATGCATGTTGGGCTCTCCTTGTTAAAGAATCAAATTTTGAGACAAACCTTGTATTCTTGATATGTGTCTTTGTTATTTTTTCCCAGATACTGTTTTTTTATAAATTGATCTAGGTGGATATTGGTGGCCACTCGCCTATTCCACCTAGACCTCCAATCGATTTCATCTGTTTCCTTGTTTATTTCAGAATTTACTATTTTTAGCAGTTATTTGGGTCCTAAACTTACGGAGCATTTTTAACCCCATAAATGGTATTTTTTTGAGGTCCACTGCAAGCCAATTAGCCATTAGCAGGGGCCTACCACAAATCATGTAGTACTCAGAGGGACCTTTCCAACAAGGTATCATATGCGCCAAACAGAGATAATATGACCAAGTTACGACCCCAGGAAGTTGGTTGCCCAACTAACCCCAACGGGGTCCACAAACTCTTGGTGTTACATCTCCTAGGGTTAAGGTTTGGGTTTTTTAGGGTTTTATCTTGTTGTTCAATAATAAATAGGCCCTTGAGCCTCATTGTAACACAATTCAGAGAAATGTAGCTGACACACCTCTTCTCAGAGATAAGATACCATGGCTCGAGCTAGTTTATTTCCATTTCGTTTGTAAGCATATTTCAGTCTCCTATTAATAAAATGAAGTATTATTTATGTTGCATCTCTGTATTTATGGTTATATCTGTATTTTGTTGCGTTCTTGTTTAAGTTCAGATTCGTGGTATTAGAGTGGTCTACTCTTTCTCTATTTTTCTTTGCATGTCCCCAACGAGGTCAGGGTATAAGGAGTTAGCCCTCGCAAACCCAAACGACCTCCTATGGTGAAAGAAAAGAAGACGAGGAGGCAAGAGATCCTATCAAAATATTGCTTGAGGAACCCTTGAGCGACATAGGAACGCGATGATGGATAACTTTGCCCAGATCCTTCGACGGCTACCCACAGGTGATGCATCTTCATCCAGTAGCCACTCTAGAGGCGCCACTCCTATTAAGGTATAAGTTAACTTTGACATTCCCATATTTGAGGGTCAAAAAGATGCAGATGTCGTAGATAAATGGTTGAATCTATTGGAAGGATATCTTTTAGTTCATGACTTTTCCAATTAGGAAAAGACTTTTACACTTCTCATTGTCGCCCCACCCGTCAAGGACTAGTGGGAAACCTACTATGAACAAAAGGATGAGAGGCAATCCTCACTGTTTTCAGTCGTACCCACTTGGGATTCTTTCCAAGATGCCATCAAGGAAAAATATCACCCCGTCAAGAGCTATGAAGATAAAAACATAAAGTGGAACACGCTACGATAGGGAAGGGACTAAGATGTGTTGGAGTTCACAAATTTTTTCCATACCCTTCCTACAAAGTTGGGTATCAAGGATTCTGAGTGGAATTTGGTACTCAATTACTATGGTTGTCTACACAAGTACATCCAGGACAAGATGGAGTTCGTAGACATATCCTTGCTCGGCACGGCATACTGATACGCTGTCAAGATTGAGCAAAAGTTTAAACAAAATCAGCGAAACTTTGGATCTGTGAATCTGAAGCAAGGAAAAGTCACCACCAAAGCCAAGGCAAGGCAACCTAAGACAACCCATTGAAGCCACAAGCAAAGAACAACACCACAAAGATAAAGAAGGATTCGGGAAAATGGTGTGAGTTCCATAAGAACTCCACTCACAACACAAGTGAGTGTCGGGCCAAGCAGTCATTGGTGACCGAGCTGAAGGCTTCCCATTCACACGCATATTCCAACTCTGAGTCAAAACCCGACAAGGGGGATGAAGTAGATCATTGACACGGAGCCTGGTTCCACTATGGTTGATTAGGTGCTCAAGTTTATGCTTAAAAATCAGAGTGTCGAAATCTTGTTAAAATCAGCTTCAGATCGAAGAGATCGTCATTCTGAATCCAACGGTGCAAATGGTACTCAAATCTGATCTCGTATGGAGAAGCTAGAGCAAGTCAAATTTCAAGTTTGACTTGTCTACATGGCAGGATTGGGTGACATGGAAAATCCCTTCAGTGAATGAGGAGGCTTCAAGTGGCAAGTTGCCATTGGCCCTCGCATATTGCAAATCACAGTGGCAAGCATAAAGGTGTTTGAAATCAGCCCCAACGCAGACAGGTTACGATGTGATTTATTACATATCGCAATCGTAAAAAAGGGTTGTGTTTGTGATGGTTTTGGTAGTAATCGTCGAATTACGATTTTCGATGGATTGTCTAGACGCGAAATTTTATATATTCCAGTTAATACTCCCATTGGGTCCGCGATATCATTATCGCAACATCACTTTCATGTTAACAAGACCTTCAACCCACCAAACTTCACCAATTGTGATTTGCGATACGGCTGACAAGTTATGGCCCATGATGCGGCGAAATATTCACTCGATTAGCAGATTTTGGAGCAGAAATGTGGGTTTCTACCAGTTTTCAAGCAATTTGTGGAACAAATAGTGGGAGAACTAGGATAATTCATAACTTCTTTAGTTCTTATCCAAATTGGAGGCAAAAAGAGGATAGATAACCATTTTTTAGTATTTTGAACTCATTGAGATAGGTTTCAAAGGAATTGAGCATTGTAAACACTTTTGTTGTAATTTTGAGCATAATAGAGAGGCCCAAGCATTGGAAGCTAGACCAAGGAGACGTAGCCCAGGAGGGGTGAACTCCTTATCAAATCTTTGTGTTTTGTTTTGTATTTTGATGTTCTTTGATGTTATTTTGCTATTGTTTAGCATATGTTTTATGTTAAATTGTTTATAACATTTACATAAGAAAATCTCATGAGAATCAGTTAAAATTAAGCAAAAATAGTACATCCTTAAGCACTTGATAAGAAAATGATAAGCATCTTGGGTTTTATTTTTAATGGGGAATCAACACAGTATTACTAATCCGCTCCATTTCATATCAACTTGGTATCAGAGAACTGTTTTTTGCTTACTAGATTTGCTTGTGCAAAGAAGGAGTATTGTTTGCTAGTTTTGTGTCATGCTAATAAGGTTAAAATTCAAAAGAGGAGAAGGAAATCTAGTTGGAAGCCCTGAAGTTGGGTCAAGTGGAAGAAGAGAAAGATTGCCAAAGTCTTCTACACCAGTACATCCTCAAGTTGCGGAAGTTGCAGTTGAGTCTTCAAAGACCATGTTTCTCGAAGGAGAACCTACAAACATGACAGAAGATGAGGATACCTTCATAAAAGCTTTCTTTGATATGACAAAGATGGTGAAGGTTCTCTATGAAGAGAGGAATAGCAGATTGCAAGGAGAAAGTTTCAAACCTCCCAAAGGAGAAGACTCTTCAGGAGGAGGTAATGGGAATGGAGACAAGCCTCCATCTTCTTCATCCTCTTCTTCACAAGCATTTTCACACTCTTCCACTAATACAACCCTTACTCATACTCATCATCATTCTTAAAACTTAAACTTGAAAAATGAGCTGGAAAATCACCTCTACTTAAACTTGATGTTAAATTCGAGTTGCCCATGTATAATGGTGAAGTGAATGCAGAGAAGCTTAATAATTGGATTCATTAGTTGGAGGTGTATTGTAGAATTTAGAACCTTCATGAGGATGATATCAAAATTCAATTGAGTTCATTGAGAATGGAGGGTACAACACTCATTTGGTGGGAAGCAAGGACTCAAGACGAGATAAAAAAAACATGGTAAGATCTCTATTACTTGGTATGATTTCATTGTTGCAATCAAAAGACAATTCTACTCTTTAGATCATATGAAAAAAACCATCATGAATTGGCAAAATTTCAAAATGTCAAAAGGTCAAAATGTGCAAGAGTATACTCAAGAGTTTAGGAGAAGAGATCTTATGCTAGGAATAGACTTGCAGTTACAAGATACTTTGCTGAAATACATAGGGAGTTTGCATAGATATCTTCGACACACCATTCTTATGTTTAATCCCGCAATATTGATGAAGTCTGTGTTCAAACTACACACCTCGAAGAAAGAGGGAAAAATGTTCAAGAAGAAGGTAAGAAGAAGCCATTCCAGAGTGGTGAAAAAGGAAAGAAATTTAAAGGAAAGCAAAAGAAAAATGTTTTTGTTAAGAAAGAAGGGGAGAAACCCATGTGCAAGAATTGTTCCAAAGAGGGCTATGATGAAGTGCATTGATGGAAGCTTCATCCTAAATTAAGACCGAAGAAATTTAACAATAAATGGAAACAAAAAACAAACATTTTGTACAACAAGACTTGGGTTCCGACTCAGGTGATGAAACAAAGATTGCAGCTACAGTCACTAAAGGAAAAGTCGTGGCAAAAACAAGCAAAGAGGAAGTCGTGGCAAGCACCGGCACTGCAAATAACTCCAACAATGTTTCAAATGAAGAAATAGAATTGATTTGTTCCATATCAGAGTTATTTCCAAACACACCAAGATTGATACGTTGTTTGACAGTGGATCCCAGGCAAGTTTAATTTCTACAGACTTGGTCAAGAAGTTGAATCTAGAAACCATGCCTCATCATAAATGGTATCTGTTGGGTTGGATAACCAAGGATGCCAATCTTCAAGTCACACGGAAATGCGTTTTCAGGTTTGCAATTACTGCCAATTTTGTTGATAAAGTCAAACTAGATGTAGTACCGCTAGATATTTCTGGAATTGTGTTGGGAAGCTTATATTTGTATGACCAGAAAGTCGTTTTCCATAGATTTGAGAACAAATATCATTTTTTCAAAGACGGAGTGGAGTATATTTTGAGAGCCCATCATAGGAAGCTTAATATGTATTTGGCAAGCACAAGGAAAATGAAGTGACTGGTCAATTCCAGCAAAAGTCTTGTGCTCCTTATGATCAAGCAGAAGAATGACACGGAGCATTAATCCTTTGCAGGTTGTGATGTGAAGCTAAAAGATGAATTGGTTGATGTGGTCAATAAATATGGAGACATGTTTCAAGAACCAAATGGATTGCCACCAAAAAGGGGAATTCAGCACGAAATTCAGCAACAGCAAGACTGTCCATGCCCAAACATCGGTATGTATCAAATGTCAATTCTGAAATACTTAGAAATTAAGAAACAAGTCCAGGAATTGTTAGAAAAAGGTGTAATTCATCCCTCTACTTCACCATGTGGTTCACCAATTGTTTTGGTACCCAAGAAAGATGGAACCTGGTGCATGTGTGTAGATTATCGAGCTTTGAACAAAATACCATAAAGAATCGATACCCACTACCCAAAATAGATGATTTGCTAGATCAGTTGAAGAATGCAAAATATTTCACTAAATTAGACTTGAGAAGTGGATATCACCAAGTTAGAATAGCTAAGGAGGATATTTGGAAGACTACTTTTAAAACCAAACAGATATTGTTTGAGTAGCTGGTTATGCCTTTCGGTCTTTTCAACACTCCAGCTACATTCATGAGAGTTATGAATGATGTTTCAATATCCTTTCTTGATGAGTTTTTAATTATCTATTTAGATGATATTTTGATATTCAAGAAATCACGAGAAAAGCATGTCAAGCATGTGAGGAAAGTGCGGATGTCTTGAGAAAATAACATTTATTTCTGAAGATGTCTAAATGTGAATTCAGGAAAACTTCCTTAGTGTATTTGGGCCACATAGTTGGAGGAGGTGAGCTAAACATTGACCCCTCTAGAGTTTCACTCATTGTGAATTGGCCAATACCCAAATCATTGACAGAAGTAAGAAGTTTTCTAGGAGAAGCGCAGTATTGGAGGAAGTTCATTGCCAATTTCTCTTCCATAGCAGCTCCATTACATATGTTGACCAGCGTGAAGTTTGTCTTCCAGTGGGGAGGAAAACAGCAAAAAGCATTTGATGCTGTAAAACAAAATATCAGTTCAGCCCCAGTTTTAGCATTGCCAGATTTGAAACAACCATTTGAAATACAAACAAATGCAAGTGACTATGCTATGGGCGCAATTCTTTTACAGCGTGGTAAGCCCATTTCATTTTTTTCTGAGATTTTTAATGGTGTTGTTATTAATTATCCTACATATTATAAAGAGATTTACGCATTGGTGCAAAGTGTGAAGAATTGGAAGCATTGTTTAATGGGAAAAGAAACCATTATTCACATTGACCATCAACCTTTGCAATCTCAAACAAAATTGTAGCAATCAAGGCGCTTTCGTTGGATGGGATTCTTACATCAATTCCACTTGGTAATTATGTACAAGAAAGGTATTCATAACAGAGTTGTTGATATGCTTTTTAGACTGGTAGTTAATGTAGCCATTTTACTCAAGAATAATTTTTTTTGATTGAAAGTTATGTTGAACAATACGCACATGATGCTGACTTTCAAGAGGTATATTCAAACTTGAGTCAAGGCCACCAAATTGAGGAATTAGACTGCCATGTACATGATAATCTGTTGTATCATCTGGGAAAACTTTTTGTTCCACAGGGACAGAGAGTAAATGTCACAAGGGAAGCACACACTTCTCTTATTGTTGGACATTTCGGTGTAAGTAAAACAGTGGCAAATCTTTAGAGGTATTTTTACTGGCCTCATATGCTTGAAAGTGTGTCACATTTTATCGGATGTTATTCATTGTCTGAAGGCAATAAGCCTAGTAATAGGAAACTAGGATTGTACACACTTCCAGTTCCTTCACGGCCATGGGAGAGTGTTTCTATGGATTTTGTAGGAGGTCTTCCTTTATCAAGAAAAGGTCATGATTATTTGTACATAGCTGTGGAAAGGTTCAGCAAGATGTGTGTATTAATGCCTTGTAAAAAACAAATCATAGTTGAACAAACAACTCAACTTTTATTTCAAAATGTATGGGTTCATTTTGGATTACCTACTTCTATTGTAAGTGATCGTGATTCCCGATTTGTTGGAAATTTTTGGTCAAGTTTATGGAACTTGATGGACACGAAGAAGAAGAAAAGTACAGCCTTCCATCCGCAAAAATATGGTCAAACTGAAGTGGTTAATAGGACAGTTATTCATTTGCTAAGAGGATATTGTAGCAAACATCCTAAGTTGTGGGATGAACAGTTGCATTATATTCAGCATGCTTACAACTGAACAAAACACTCTTCTACTCTAACTTCACCTTTTAAGGCATGTCTTGGTTATTTGCCTAAGTCGCCTTTGCATTTAATCTTTGAGAAAGATGCATATGTCGATGGACATACTACCATGGACATAGCAAAGAAATTCTTTGAGAAAATTCAGTTGATTCACCAAATAATTCAAGAACAACTAGAAAAGATTCATGGCAAGTATAAGGCAAGGCATGATAAGCATCGTGTGGATCATCAGTTTCAAGTAGGTGATGAATTTTGGCTTTACATTAGCAAGGAAAGGCTTCAAGGTGAAGGTAAAAAGCTAAAACCAATTTGTTATGGTCCATTTAAAATTCTGGAAAAGATTGGTAATAATTATTTCAAGCTTGATTTTCCTTCATATATGCAAATTTATTTCGTTGTTAATGTTGAAAATTTGAGATTGTATGAGTCTCCTTTCATTGAATATTAAGGAGAAAGTGTACAGATTCCATCAATTGAAGACTTTTCTCTAGAATTCCTTGGTGTGCTTCAACAAGACACTATTCTTGACAGAAGAACAAGGAAAACAAAAAGGGGAAATGTTGATTATCTTCGAGTGGGTCTCAAAGGTAGAAATCCATCAAAGGAAAAATGAATTGAAGAGGGGAAGGTGAGGGAACAGTACTCTCATTTGTTTAATAACTGAATATAGTCTTTTGGGGTCCAAAATACTTCTTGTGGGGAGGAATGATCAGGGGCTCAAGTTTATGCTCAAAAATCAAAGTATCGAACTCTTGTTAAACTCATCTTCAGATCAAAGAGCTAGTCATTATGAATCCAATGGTGTGAATGACACTCAAATCTAATCTCATATGCAGAAGTTAGAGCAAGTCAATGTTCAAGTTTGACTTGTCTACATGGCAGGATTGGATGACATGGCAAAGCCCTTCAACAAATGAGGAGGTGCCAAGTGGAAGGATGCCATTGGCCCCCGCATATCGCAAATCGTAGTCGTGGGCAAAAAGGTGTTTGAAATCGGCCCTGTTGTAGACAAGGTGCAATGTGATTTATCGCATATCGCAATTGCAGAAAAGGGTTGTGCTTGTGATGGTTCCAGCAGTAATCGTCGAATTGTGATTTGTGATGCACTGCCTAGATGCGATATTTTATATGTTCCAGTTAATAGTCTCGTCGAGTCCATGATATCACTATCACAACACCACCGTCATGTTTACAAGAACTTCACCCTGCCAAACTTTGCCGATTGTGATTTTGCAATATGGCCAATAGGTTATGGCTCATGGTGTGGAGAAATATTTGCTTGGTTAGTGGATTTTGGAGCGGAAATGTGGGCTTCTACCAGTTTTGGAGCAATTTGTGGAACAAATTGTGGGAGAACTAGGAGAAATCATAACTTCTTCAGTTCTTATCCAAATTGGAGGCAAAAAGAGGCTAGATAGCCATTTTTTAGTATTCTAAACTCATTGAGATAGGTTTCAGAGGAATTTGAACATTGTAAACACACTTTTGTTGTAATTTTGAGCATAATAGAAAGGCCCAAGCATTGGAAGTTGGACCAAGGAGACGTAGCCCAGGAGGGGTGAAATCCTCATCAAATATTTGTGTTGTGTGTTGTATTTTGGTGTTCTTTGTTGTTATTTTGTTGGTGTTCATCATATGTTTTATGTTAAATTGTTTATAACATTTACATAAGAAACTCTCATGAGAATCAATTAATTAAGAAAAAATAGTAAATCCTTAAGCACTTGATAAGCAAATGATAAGCATCTTGGATTTTATTCTGAATGGGGAATTACCACAGCATTACTAATCTGCTCCATTTCAAATCAGTGGCCACCACCAAGATCCAGAAGAATGAGCCTAAATATCCATAGGAGGGGGAATGCCTCTTCCACTCACAGATGTGGGTGAAGGGTTCTCTGTTGCAGTTCATTATCGAGAGTGGGAGCCAAAAGAACCTCATTTCAGTAGAGGTCGTGAAGCGGCTGGGCCTATAGATGACAGCACATCTACAGTCATACACCATCAGGTGGCTTCACCAAGGACGATATCTTCACGTCAGCCACCAGTGTCGCCTTCCCTATAGCATCGAGCCTTCACATATGAGGTACTATGTGATGTTTATCCTCTTGAAGTTTGTGATGTATTATTATGACAACCATACTTGTGGAAGCAACATGATGTATATGATTCTAGACCTCGCTCTGTGATTATTACTTTGGGAAATAAGTTGTACAGGAGATCAGAGGTAGCCCCGCCTTCCACCATCTCTTTCATCACTGCAAATCAGTGTTGTAAGATCATTTCCTAGACTAGAAAATTTGTTTTCCTTATGATTCTCCCTCAGGCAAAGAAGAAGGTTATGGTCATGGCTTCCATACATGGCTCCTCCGCACAACATCAACAGATGGACAAGGTCATGGAGGAG
>APFE031620676.1:0-18435 GCA_000404065.3 Pinus taeda
GACCACTGCTGGCATGTCCACATGTACTTAATGTGATGTCTGACAATCCTACTCTACAACACAATGCAACACACTACAGCACACCACCATGCATCTCCATATCCACTCGTCGACCACTGCTTAACGCTAGATTCTCCCACACATCCCTGGATGTGATGGCCTAGAGTTGTGTCTCTACGTCTCTACCCACACCCGATTGCTATCATCACCTCCACCGTCACATCACTATACCCACTGATGAATGGATCTCCACTCCAAATCCTCCCTGAGGGATCCAAGAAGTGAATCTCCCTATGTGTTAGTAGTGATGCCACCACTGCTCTGCTCCTCTACGTCCTCTATGCCCCACAGGAATGTGAAGAATCCCCAGCTCCATACAAGACACTATCTGGTGGCATGCCAATGCCACCTCCTCCGACAAACTCTTGCCAGAGTATGTTGATCATCCCGTGATCTCATGTACAATCATCATGCCAAGACAACCCAAGGAGTCTGTCCATAAACTGGTTTCCTACTGGCGCTAACCAAAACTCCCCTAGCGAATGTGCGCACTCAACTGCTAGGTCAACTGTACCATCCAGGTCGTAATCAAATGACATACCTAGGAAATGATAAGTAGTCCCACTCGGATCCCAATGCCAGTCTGGGCTTCCGGTATACCCAGTGCCTGGAAGTTCTTGCTGAGCTACACTTGGGTCCACCACCATCTCCATAGCCCACTCCACTGAGTACCAACTCAGAATCTGTCGCCATCCAACCCCAATAGAGGGATCAAATGCACAAACTCCTGCACATAGAACAACCCCAACACGCGGATGCTGCACCCTATGCAGCTTCGATCGTCTCATCCTACTATCTAGGTCAACACATGAGATCTGACTAGGTAGCTCTATCTCTCTCTCTCCAATGGGAAAATGTGACCCAACAGTGCTGCTAGCCCTGTCTATGTATGCTTGAAGAGGGTTGCTCTGACTCTCCAATGTGCCCTATAATTGTACCATTAGGGAATCCAACCATCCCCCAATGTGAGCCAACTTGGCCACTGACTTGGCACAAACAACTCTCATGCCCTCGAACTCCTCGTTCTACGTCATAATAGTCTTTCATACTGATGTGGCCTTCCTTTTCAATGCTAGAAGGTCGGCCTAAAATTGATGACACTGTTGTGTGTGACCATCATCCAATACCTCTGTATCTCCTAGCGCCTCATCAAGGGTGAATACGTCTACTGGCACCTCACCCATCTATTGTGTGCTGCTATCATCCAAAAAATCGAACACTGTAATATTCCTAATTAGCCATGGCTAATTGGAATATTAGATTTTGTTCAATTTTTGCCTTCTATAGTTATTTGTAAATAAAAAAAGTGAGGATAGGGGACATAACTCACTTTTAGAATAAAAAGTCACTTCCTAGTAGCACAACATTGTGACTTAAAGGGGAACCAAGGAGGCCAAAGGGGGACGCAGAAATGGAGCCCACGCAGACACATGGAAAGACTGCGCAGGAGGGAAGGAGCACATGGCAAGAGGGGAACCACGTAGGAAGAGGTGAGCCTTGGGATTGAGAAAGACAAAGGCTATAAAAGAGAGAGGAGCCCCCTCATTTTGATCATTTAGTTATGTGCATTTTGAGCTAGTCATTTCGACTTCTGAGCACACTAGCTCTTTAGCTGGTCTACAGCATTGTCTAGTGCATTAAGTGTCTCTGTTTGAAGATCTCACCCTTAGCCCCGTGGGACTTCGAGTGCCTGCTTGGGCAAGGTATTTCCATTGGCATTTCAGTAGTAGTTTTATCAGCATTTCAGCAGCAGTTTCATCGGCGTTTTGGGGGACTGCGCAACACTGAGAGAGGGACGCAGTTCTTTCTAGCAATAGTGTTGGATTGGGGTTTTTGCGGGAAGATTTATGCTAGGTGATTGAGGAGGGGTCCAACCCTTGCATATTGGAGGATTTTTTGCAGAGTTTCAGGCAGAGTTCTGGACGGGTTTCTTCAGTGGCAGTGCAGAGCATTGAGGAATTGCGCAGATCCCCAAGGGGGTGATTTTTGGGGGTCGGCTATTCCAGGAAAGCTTTCTGGGTTTTTCTGGGTTTCTTGAGTAGAGCCCGATTCCAGAGTTTCAACATTTTCCGAG
The DNA here is from genome assembly GCA_000404065.3 of Pinus taeda. Taxonomy (NCBI): domain Eukaryota; kingdom Viridiplantae; phylum Streptophyta; class Pinopsida; order Pinales; family Pinaceae; genus Pinus; species Pinus taeda. The sequence continues at coordinate 2,135 of APFE031620676.1, forward strand.
GAGGGGAGTAGCCCCCAAATCATCATTTGTTTTCTAGCAGCAGCAGCAGCACGACAGTTCTCCAGCAGCGTCCACGCAGAGGGGCCATTCTTTGTTATTCTGAGAGTATTCCTTCACTTGCCTTGTGCAAGTCGAGGTGCCATCTTTCTGATTACCTCCTGTAATCATTTTATTGCTCAGTATAATAAAATGGCTTAGCATTTCACGTTGCATTTCTTGAGTACCTGCTTATATTTCCTGTTTACATTATTATATGCTGTACCACTGTTATTTTGTCATTTTGGGTTATTATATCATTTGCACGTATTTGGTTGGAGTTTTGCTGGGGTTTGAGGAATATTCCGGGTTAGGGATATTACAGTGGTATCAGAGCATAGATCTGGCTCAACCTGTGGAGCTAGCAATCTAGGACACCGAGGGAGAAACCCTACATCTGTTACAGAGGTAGGAAATAGAGAGACAATGAGCATAGGTTGGAGAACACCTATGGAGAGGGAGACTGTGTTCCGGTGGCGGACACAGAACAGGAGGAGCCTGTGGTGGACGCAGAGTAGAGGGATTCGATGGCAGATGAGGATGGGAAGAGATTTGCGGATATGCTCCTCAAATCAGTACAGGATTTGTCGAGGTAGATTGAGGTGATGGGGTAGAGATTCACGGTAGTAGAGGCCAGACAACATGAGAGCCCACGAGTTTTTCAGATTGGTGAGGGATCAGGTGCATCCCATCATTTGCCAAAGTAGCATGATACTGCACAGAAGGTGGCCTCGCATGCCCCTACACGCTCTACCATGCCCACGTTCTTAGGAGCAGACACAGGGGTCGGAGCCTAGCAGGAGGTAGAGCCCGACCATATGGGTGATTATTTCGCAGAGTCCCAGGGCTATCGGCAGGAGTTCAGGGATGCCCTTTCATTCAGAGACTTTGTTTAGCTCCAGCGGGATAGTAGACCCCGCAATCATCACAGAGGAAACCAACATTACCATGATGGTGATACCCACCGTGCAGCAAGTAGATTCCACTTGCCTACGTTTGATGGTTCATCGAACAGTTCGGCGAAGTCTTGGGTGGAGAAGCTAAACATTTATTTCCAGCTTAACCAGATGTCAGAGGCACAGGCCATCAAGGTGGCAACGTTACATTTGGATGGTGAGGCCCAATATTGGTGGTTTCACGGGATGGTTACACTCGGGCACTCTACAGTGATGACATATGTGGAGTTTACCAGGAGATTGATGGAGCGATTTGATCGGAGGGATACATAGCAGCATTTTGTTGAGCTGACAAGGCTCAAACAGATAGGGAGCCCAGAGACCTACATTGCAAATTTCTTGAGGGTCTCCATGATGGTGCTAGACCTATCCACGACATGGAGGATCTATATGTATATTGAGGGGTTAGCAGAGCCACTTCGGGGTCTAGTCTGATCCACTAGACCAGCCACAGTCCAAGACGCTATCAGCAGGACCCAGGACTTACAGGATGTCTTACCCAGGACATGGACACCTTACCCCCAAAGACAACCCTTTCAGTCTAAGGGGAAGGATGTGAGGATTCCACCTCCAAAGGGGAATCCAGGACAAGTACAGATTGAGGACGATGTCAGGAAGGAGTTGAAGAAGAAGCGGTTGTGCTTCACATGTCAGAAGCCGTGGGCACTGGGACATAGATGTGCTGCTAGCAAAGCACATTTTATTGAGGTCTTCTTCGAGAGCAGTGGAGAAGAGGATGACGAGGATGATGTGGAGGCAGGAGATAGCCATGCCATACAGGGACCTTTGCCACCTCCACCACCAGCAGTAGGTGGTGCATCTTTTGCACCTACCAGAGGGGCCCTTGCAGCATTGCGAGGAATCCCAAGTATCTGACGCTACGCGTACGAGGGATAGTACATGGCCAGTGAGTATCAGTTTTGGTTGACAATGGGGCGACCCACAACTTCATCGATGCACAAATGGTTGAGCAGAGAGGTATTTAGACAGAGAGCTTCGATGGGTTTTTAGTCTTGGTCCCAGGAGATCAGACCATGACAGGTGCTCGTTATGTTCCAGAGCTTTCAGTGACGATGGGTACTTACACATTGACTAACCACTTTTTCGTGGTCGAGATCCCAGATACCAACATGATACTGGGTGTTCAGTGGCTTATCACTCTAGGGAAGGTCACGACGGATTGGAAGACCCTAGAGATGGAGTGGGATGATGAGAAGACAGGGAGGCATGAGAAGATACGAGGACCGCACACATTCTGCCTCAGACTGTGTCGGCTCATCGGATGGAGGCAGTATTCCGAAAGGGAGACATAGAGTGGGCAGTGGAGCTACGTGCATCATATGCGGGGACTACAGGGTAGACAGTACATCCAGAGATACAGTCCATCCTTGATCAGTGTGCCATAGTGTTTGGGGAGATTCCACCAGGACAACCACCGGATCGGGGGTTTGAGCACACCATCGAGCTTGAGCAGGGCATATAGGCAGTGATCACCACCCCCTATAGGCACCCCAAGGCCTATCGGTAAGAGATTGAGCGAGCTATCTAGGAGTTGCTGGCTCTTGGGCACATTCGACCGAGCACGAGTCCTTTTGCTTCTTCTGTGGTGTTGGTGAAGAAGGACGGTACATTGAGGATGTGCATTGACTACAGGGCCCTGAACAAGAAGACCCTGAAGAACAGGTACCCCATACCAGGATCGACGAGTTGATGGACGAGTTGAGGGGAGCACGACTGTTCTCAAAGATTGATTTGAGATCTGGGTACCATCAGATTTGCGTGAAGGATCAAGGCATTCAAAAGACCACCTTTAGGTTTCACTATGGGCACTTTGAGTTCTTGGTGATGCCTTTTGGGTTAACCAACGCCCCTGCTACATTTCAATCCTGCATGAATCACATCTTCAGTAGTCACTTGAGGAAGTTTGTGTTGGTATTCTTTGATGGCATTCTCATTTACAGCAGGACTTGGGAGGAGCATCTCCAGCACATTGAAACAGTATAGCGTATCTTACAAGAGCAACAGTTCTATGCCAACCTCTCCAAGTCTGAGTTTGGGTTGACGGAGATGTTGTATCTGGGACACATCATAGGGGTGGACGGAGTGAGAGTCCACGAAGAGAAGATCAAGGCCATCAGAGAATGGCTGGAGTCGAGAAATGTGACGGAACTTTAAGGATTCATTGGCATTTGTACTTACTACTGGAAGTTCATCAAAGGTTTCTCGCAGCTTGCTGCACCCCTGATAGATTTGATGAGGAAGGGGGCATTCAGTTGGTCGGATACAGTGCAATGAGCCTTTGACAGGCTCAAGGAGGTTATGAGTAGCTGCCCAGTGCTTGCGTTGCCAGATTTTATGCAGCCATTTGTTTTGGAGTGTGATGCGTCGGGAGAGGGGATCGTCGCAGTGTTGATGCAGGGAGGTCACCCTATAGCCTTTGAGAGCTGAAAGCTCCTTCCACATAAGAGGTTGTATTCTATATACGACAAGGAGATGCTGGCCATCATGCATGCATTGGCTAAGTACCGACAGTATTTCGTGGGTAACAGGTTCAGGGTGAAGACTAATCACAACAGCCTCAAGTTCTTTTTGGAGCAAAAGCAGCTACAGGAGATGCAGCGAAAGTGGATCAGCAAGATCCAAGCATATGACTTTGACATTGAGTATGTCAAGGGTAAGAACAACATGGTAGCAGATGCCCTTTCACGTAGACCAGCCACATTGTCTCTTATGAGCTTGGATACAGACTGGAGGGCTTGAATCTTAGTAGAGTACTCCAAGGACAGGTTTGCATGTGAGGTTCTGGATGGGCAGGTGGCAGATGACAACTACAGGGTGGTCGATGAGATCATCTATTACAGGGACCGGATCTTCTTGACTGAGGGGTCTCAGCGCAAGAAGAAGATACTCCAGGCATCACATGATTCACCATTGGCAGGACATCAGGGGTTTACTAAAACCTACAGGGCCATTAGGGAGAGGTTCTCATGGAAGGGCCTCAAGGAGGACGTACTCCAGCACATCCGGGAGTGCGATGTTTGCCAGAGGAACAAGGGAGAGATGAGCCATCTCACAGGATTATTGCAGCCTCTTCCCATTCCAGAGGGGAAATGGGAGAGTATTTCGATGGACTTCATCACAGGGTTGCCCATGGTACAGGGCAAGGATTGTATCTTTGTCATCGTTGATCGACTGATGAAGTATGCACACTTTTTTGCCATATCCGCACACTATACAGCAACATAGGTGGCCGAGCTATTGTTCAGAGAGATCTTCAGGCTACGTGGTCTTCCTAAGACCATCGTCAGTGACAGGGATAGCCGTTTCATGGGTGGGTTTTGGCAGGAGCTTTTCCGGTTGGTGGGGGCGGACTTGACACCGAGTACCAGTTATCACCCATAGATGGATGGGCAGACAGAGATAGTTAACAAGTGGCTAGAGGGCTACTTGCGTAACTATGTCAGTGGGCAGCAACGAGCATGGTTGAAGTGGTTGCATCTAGGGGAGTACTACTACAATACTTCACATCACATGTCTAATGGTATGTCATCATTCTATGCCTTATATGGGTATCATCCTTTATCTTTTGCTGACATGATGTTTGGTGATAGCAAGGCTCCTAGAGCCAAGATTTGGATCCAAGAGAGTCAGGATATTCTTCGAGCTCTCAAGGATAACATGGCTACAACTCAGAACCAGCGGAAGCTGTATGCCAACAGGGAACGGGTGGAGAGACAGTTCGAGGTAGGGGACATGGTCTACCTACGATTACAACCATACCGACAGTCGTCACTAAAGCAGAAGGGGGCTGAGAAGCTCAAGCCCCGCTTTTATGGGCCGTACAGGGTGATACGCAGGGTTGGACAGGTTGCATATGAGTTGGAGCTGCCCCAAGGCAGCAAGATTCATAACGTTTTCCATGTATCATGCCTGAAAAAGGCATTGGGGCAACAGGTGACAGTGACAGATGAGCTACCACCCATGGATGACGAGGGGCATTTGGTATTGCAGCCAGAGGCTATCATTGATACCAGGGAGAGGCAGCTGTGGAGAAGGACGGTCTGGGAATTCTTAGTGAGGTGGAAGAATTTGCCGGATGAGGATGCCACTTGGGAGAGAGAAGATCTTGCAGCATCCATCACTTCAATTGCTTGAGGACAAGCAACATTTTGCCAGGGGAGACTATACTATTCCTAATTAGCCATGGCTAATTGGAATATTAGATTTTGTTCAATTTTTGCCTTCTATAGTTATTTGTAAATAAAAAAATTGAGGACGGGGGACATAACTCACTTTTAGAATAAAAAGTCACTTCCTAGTAGCACAACATTGTGACTTAAAGGGGAGCCAGTGGGGCCAAAGTGGGACGCAAAAATGGAGCCCACGCAGACACATGGAGAGACTGCGCAGGAGGGAAGGAACATGTGGCAAGAGGGGAACCACACAGGAAGAGGTGAGCTTTGGGATTGAGAGAGGCAAAGGCTATAAAAGAGAGAGGAGCCCCCTCATTTTGATCATTTAGTTATGTGCATTTTGAGCTAGTCGTTTCGACTTCTGAGCATGCCGGCTGTTTCGCTAGTCTGCAACATTGTTTAGTGCACTGAGTGTCTCCGTTCGAAGATCTCACCCTTAGCCTCGGGGGACTTCGAGTGCCTGCTCGGGCAAGGTATTTCCATTGGCATTTTAGCAATAGTTTTATCAGCATTTCAGCAACAATTTCATCGGCGTTTTGGGGAATTGCGCAACACTGAGAGAGGGACGCAATTCTTTCTGGCAGTAATGTTGGATTGGGGTTTTTGCAAGAGGATTTATGTTGGGTGATTGAGAAGGGGTCCAGCCCTTACATATTGGAGGATTTTTGGCAGAGTTTCAGGCAGATTTCTGGAGGGGTTTCTTCAGTAGCAGCACAGAGCATTGAGGAACTGCACTGATCCCCAAGGGGCTGATTTTCGGGGTTCGACTATTCCAGGAAAGCTTTCTGGGTTTTTCTGGGTTTCTTAAGTAGAGCCCAATTCCAGAGTTTCAACATTTTTTGAGGAGGGGAGTAGCCGCCAAATCATCATTTGTGTTCTAGTAGCAGTAGCAGCACGACAATTCTCCAGCAGCATCCACACAGAGGAGCCATTCTTTGTTATTATGAGAGTATTCCTTCACTTGCCTTGTGCAAGTCGAGGTGCCATCTTTCTGATCACCTCCTGTACTCATTTTATTGCTTACTATAACAAAATGGCTTAGCATTTCACGCTGCATTTCTTGAGTATCTGCTTATATTTTCTGTTTACATTATTATATGTTGTACCACTGCTATTTTGTCATTTTGGGTTATTATATCATTTGCACGTATTTGGTTGGAGTTTTGTTGGGGTTTGAGGAATATTTCGGGTTAGGGATATTACAGACACGACCCTGGTCACCACGTTAGGGATATTACAAACACGACCCTGGTCACCACCTCAATGGATGGCACTACTGGGGTATGCTCTAATCTCTCCACTAAGATATCAACCAACATGGTCAAGGAAGTCTCCAACATGGGTGACCCCTGCATCACACTGAATGTATCTACTTGCTCCCCACAATCCTATGTAGATGGTTGCACCCCCACGACCTGTGCAACTCTAGTGTCTCTTCTGTAAGGAAGAGGATAGATCTGGTTTGACACCTTCATCAACTAGGTCAAGAATTCACACATATGAAATCCCCCTTGAGCCATGGGTTGTCTATGGTTTAACCCGTCACTGTGTATGCATGCACAAATTTTCCCTGATCTAGTTGGCTACCCTACAGTTGGCCAAGATCATGGCTCTGATACACTGTAATATTCCTAATGGAAATATTAATTAATAACAACCATAAATTTCTTAAATGACACCAAGGATAAAAACATTGCAAAATAACAACACATTAACAATTTATCCCCAAAGAAGTTGAGCCATTTTATTATATTTCATGGTAGGAGTACAATAGGCAAGAACAAGTGCACCTAGGCTTGCCAAAGGAAAGCTAGACAAATCCCAGGTGAGAAAACAAGGTGCCTAGATGATGGGAAGTGACTTCTCCTCTATGCTTTGCGCTACCCTTGAAATCTGCATTGTTGGCTAGAAAGAAATGGCTGTTAGGGCCTACTATGGTGCTCAGAAAATTTTGGACACGGGCTCTACACTAATAACCCACAAATGCCCACGAAGGAATTGGCCAAATGTTGACCTCGGAATTTTGGCCCAATTTCCCCTAGCTCCTCTAGTTGCTGGCTAAGTTGGGACCCCTGTTTGACCCCTGAAATCTGCCCAAAAAATTCTGCCAAATTAATCTTGGCCTCTCCTCAATAAACCTAGAAAACCCAAAAAAAGGGTTTGTCCTAGTTTTGATGCTCCAAAATTGACCCCAAGATGCTTGGCCCTCCTCTGCTGCTAGAAAATGTCATCTGTGATAGTTGGAGTGTTTTCCGCTCCTCAAAAGCAAGGAAATCTCCTCCAATTCCCCTCCAATCAAATACCAAACAAATCCGTCTCCTCAATCCCTCTCATCGGGACTCCAACAAAAAGCTCCACCACTCCCTGTGCGGTCCCGGGAAAGAATAATGAAGGCCCAACCACCAAATTCGTTCTGCTGAGAAAGGCATCACTGCTTTTGGAAATTTCCTCCTTTCGGCAAGTATTTGTGTGAGGAAACAACCCAACAACAACAAATCTCTTCTCTCCGGCACAATACCTCTCCAAGCCTTGTGTACCTCCTTTTTCTGTGTCCCACTGGTGCTAGGAATTCGTGCTACTGCGTGGTATACTCCTAGCTACCAAAGAAGAGTAGAATTTGCCTCCCTAGGGTGGCACTCGTGGTCCACTGAAGAAGAGGGTGAAATTTCCCCTTGGAAACCTTTGGCGCTAAATAACACTTGTGACTCAGCTAAACAGCATGAGCAACAATGTGTAAAATGACAAATTATCAAAAGTGCTCTACGCTGCCTTCAACCCCCTATTTATAATTGTTGCCTCCTTTTTCCTTGTGGGTCCCTTAGCCAACTATTTTGACCCCCTTCCCACACAATTGACTTTTCCTCCAAGGGGTGCATATTCCATGAGGGGTGGCCCCCACATTCCACTAAGGTTCGAATTTTGGATTTCTCCTAAGTCCCACGCACCCAAAATGTCTCCAATGCCCAGATTACAAAATTGTGCTAGGCTTAGCACTTCCCCAATAAACTTCGTTAATCCTATTAAATGAAAAATCAAAACTGGGGATATTACAGAATCTCTGCTGGAATACTCTGCTACTACTCCCTAAATCTCACTCCTACTTTCCTTCTAGCTTGAGCTCTTCTTCCTCGCTTGACTTCTGCAACTGGGTAGTTCGATCTGCCAAGGAACTCGCTCTCCCTATGTCTCTGGTGTGTCTATCTCCATCTGCATCGACCTGCTCTTATAATCTCTCGTTGGTGAAACTACAACCATGATTAGATCTTCATCAATGGTTAAGCTCATCTCATACTCAATCCTGTGAGTTTCTAGAGCATTCTCACCTTTCCTTAATTAATTGCTATTAATTAGCCAGTTTTCCTAAGTTAGACTTAGGAAAAATTTAAATGAGGATTATATAATTTAATTAAGGTGTTTCGCAAGCTTATCTTGCAAAACCTTTTATGGGTTTTGAAGATCTCGTGTTATTAGCCTCTCTGACACAAATCAAGACTAGAACACCTGTCCAATGCTACAAAACTTAATGGATTAGAGATTTTATAATTATGTACAATTTGGGAGGTAATAGGTACTAGCTGCAAACTCATCATTGTGATGAAAATAACAATGTCAAACTACATATAATATGAGGTGTAACATTAGGCTCCAATTGGGGACACATGGTTTGGAAGAGTGTATGAGAACCTCAGAAATCCCCGGTTGACCTTTTCTCTTAACAAGGTGAGCCATTATGTTGCTGTAAGAAGGTAATTTAAAGCATTTATGAATTAAAGCTTATTGAGATCATGTCATAAAATGAAGAATTATGTAGTTTTCAAAATGGGCAAACATAAGAATGAGTTTGACTAGAGAGACAGATAAAATTAGAGAACCAAAGCAAAATATCACTGAATATTACTCTACAATCCGATCCATTCAAGAAAAATTCAACATTATGACATATGTATTATTTTTTATGTTTATAAACAATAGAAGGATAAAATATTATATCTTCGTTGCCATTTTTTGTATTCCTTGATCTTGCTGCACTAACATCACAGAGATTAAGTGATTTTTTGTTATCATCATTAGATATCAATCTTCATTTGCCCATTTAAAGGAAATAAATTTCAAAGACTCGAAAGCATAATAACGCACTACTCTACCAATATATGGAACAAAATGCTTACCATTGTTTTCCTGATCCAATGGGACCTCCAGCAAACAACCTAAAAAGTGGGATCATTTTGGCTGCCATCCAATTCAACAACAATAATGAAAATGATTAATACCTTCAAGCTAATCTCTAAGAGAAGCTTTGCAATGATGTTTGAAAGACTAGTTGAAATAAAACAAATGATACTTAAATTTTACATTGAAAACTGATATTAGATCACAATGTCTCCATGAAATTACAATCTCAAAAGGGTCCAGACTCCAGAGTACATCTTCTTTTTTTGGTAAAGATACTTTTTATATTAAAATGTCATATGTATATTTACATCAGGTGAGAAACAGGAAACAGAAGGGTAAATACAATGGTATTTACATCGTCTTTCTTAGAGCTACAAGAACAGAAATAAAATCTGAATAGGCTCTACTATCTAGGCTTTAACAGTTTGACATCCTTGATCAATAAAAGACCTTTCGCCGAGATTAGTAGATACTGTGAATGAAACTCCACAAGATGATCTTGGAATAGGGATTGAAATGTTGTAGAGATAGAAGAGATTTACTGCAGAGTCCAAGTACCAACTGAAGCGGCTAAAATTGCTCAACATTACTTCTCTTGAGCAAGCAATCCAATTCACATAGAAGGTAGAGTCCAAACTATAGAAAGTTCTTTCCAACCAGAATCAACCCTATCAACTGTAATTGTGAAATAATGGATTACAAGATCCTCCTCCTTCACTTTCTTCTGATTATCCTTTCAAAAATGGAACGAAAACAATGGATATAATAAGGGTTCAATTCTGACATCTTCTGAGGGTAACCGTAAAAAATAATGCATATTATAAGAAGCATAGTCCATTCCATTGATGAGAATTTCAAGCTATACGTTAAAAAGGAAAATCTCTACTTATAGAGTAGAAGAAAGAGGAGCATGGTAAGGTTGAGATATCCAACCCAACATTTTCTACTCCTAATCTGGTTGTTATGAACAAGGATAACTCTGTCAGCAATTGTGAGGCTCTCTTTAATCACAACTAACATGTCAAGGATAACTTCACTATGCTAATCATAAGAAAGAGACTCAAAAGAAACTGATTTCTTAGCAACTAGCTGGAGATCATTGAAATTCAAGTAAAACACATTCTGTTAGTTTATGTAGCTCGGGCAGGTGTTCTAGTCTTTGGAGGTGTCAATGAGGCTTGTGTAAAATTCCAAATTGAAAAATACCATAGATAACAGAAGCAATGAACCAGCTACAGCTACTAAATTCAGAAATGCACAACCATATACATTTGAACATGTAAATATGGGCAAAAACTCTTAGTCATTGCAGTTATTCAGATAGATATAGGAGGACAATAAATGAGATCAGGGGAACCTGGACTTGTTACTGCAAGCTAATCAAGTCCCGGGTGAAAATGGAGCTGCCCAAGTGCTGGAAACTGTTCTCCCCAAATCTCTGCGCTGAACTAGAAATCACTGCCACTGCCACTGCCGCTATAGGCGTACTGAGATTTCGGCCCTCAGATTTGCTCCAAAAATTCTGCAAAATTAAATGTAGGCTTCTCATAGTGGCTCGTACCAAACCCATAAATGTCTCACGAACCCAAGTGATGGAAATGGTCCCGGAATAAGTTGCGCCCTCCTTTAACAATTTCTGTTGCTGGCTGCTGAATGGAACTAGGAATTCTATCCTTAGAAGTGCTCAGAAAATTCTGCAAAATTAATTCTAGCCTCCGCTCACCAAACCCACAAAAATCCAGAAAACATTGGGCCTTGTTCCAACCTTCCGAATTATACCCAAATTGTGAGAACTTCCCTCTCAGCTGGGTAATTCGTACTTCCTGAGAAATAGCTGCCAAAGCCTTCCAAAATTAGTCAAGAACATCTCCAAGAATTCTCCTTTTGTGCTCTTGTGAATCCTCAGCCACAACTCCGGCTCAAGCCTCCACAACTAAGGTGCTCCTCTAATGACTGTGGAGGCCCAATCAAACTGCTTCTGCGCTGGCCTGAGAAGTTCCCTCAACTTGACCACCAAACCACCACAAAAATGCTACTGGATGCCAAGAGAATGTGCCCCTAAATTCCCAGAACCAACTCTACAAGAAGCTCACTCCCCTGAGATGTGCATGGTCCCTTATTGCATCTAGCCTGCTCCTCAAGAGCTCGAATCTCCCGTGAAACCCTCCGGAATAGCCCCAAGAATGCAGCAAAGGCTCCCCTAGGGTGGCACTCATAGTCCACCGAAGTAGGAGTTGAGATCTGCCCTCGGAAATCTCGTCTGCTAAACAACACTATGTTGACCCAACTAAATAGCTTAAGCAACCAATGGTTCAAATATTAAATTAGCCAAAGGTCCCCAAAATGAGTGCTCCACCTTCCATTTATAATTCCTACCCCTTTTCTTTCCTTGCGGGCTCCACCCAATGAATTTCCTTTTCCCTCCTCTCTCCAAGTTGAGCTCTCCAAGGGGTGTGCATTCCCTCATGGAGTGGCCCCCACCTTCCACCAACTCAACGATTTTCCCTTTCTCTAAGAGGGTCCCTTTCTTTACTCAGAAATTAAATCTTCTTTTGATTTATCCACTTGCCTAAGTTTTAATGCCCAAATATCTCCTAATTGCCAAAATTGCAAAAATGGAAATTCTTCTTAACAAGATTAATTAATTGGGGATATTACAGTCCTCCCCACTAAAAATTGCTTGTCCTCAAGCGATGCCTGAACAAGCATGCTCTCAATCAATTGTCCCAAACAGTCACTGCAAACAATATCCAGGTCCCAAATGTGCCACCGAGTCATGTCAAATCTTTGCACTTTCCTACGATGAGGAAATCCTTCAATACCAGAATCCCAAACCATCCTGATCAGCATGACACATCCCTCGCTCCCCTCACTGCCCAACCCGGCATGGACACCAGACGCCCTCTACATACCGCCACTAAGTAGAGCATCACAGTATAAAAAAACCTGATCATCTCTTCATGACACTGCTCTATTGAATAGTCCCTCTTGTGCATATCTATAGACTCCTGAAGATACAATCCAATCCCTGTGGGATTGAATTTGCGTCTACATGATCTTCCCCTGATCTCCTCCTGTTGATTAGCCTGCCTACTAGTGTAGTCCCCCACACCATTAACGGACCACTAAAACCCAATGGAAGATTTGGATAACCTTCCCTTGTAGAAACTAGCTCACCTCTATGGGTAGCTACACTGCTAAGCCCTATTATACCAGAATCCCCTGCCCATCGCAGAATGACCCAATCTTGTTGACATTGTGACACCCCAGGTCATGCCCGACTGCTCAACACACTCGTATGGGACCCTCCTCTTCAGTAACACTTAGCCACTATATCTATCACGATTAGTGTTATGCCCAACCTACAAGGGCAACTTAATAATGCTCAAGTCCACCACCCCACGGCTAGCCTCAATCTTAAGCAACAACCTGCCTCACCATATGATGACGGTCTCAGTGATTCCCCATGTGTCAGTCTGGGAAAGAATTGGTTCATTCTCCATCGTAACCCTGCCCAATGAGAAGTGGAGTGATCCACTCGGTACTCGAATCCTTGGATCTCCAAACCATACTAGGAGCTCACGAATCCCACACCTCATGGGTTGTCACTACACTAAAGCCAGATCATCTCTGATCCCTATATGTATCCCATAGGTGGTCCCCAAGTATCAAGAAACCGTCCCACGCATGCCAATTTGCTCTGCTCCTGCCAAACCACACAGTGAAATCCGTTATCCCAACTCTTGATGATATGCCCAAACACTGCTCGAAGTCTAGACACCCTCCTATAGATGAAGTCTACCATCCACTATCCCTCATGCTCATGTAACAACTTAGATTGTCTTGTTGAAAGTGCATCATGCAGCTCCCTCGCAATCACGTCCCCAAGTGTGAGCCTAGGGGTGGAACATATTGTTAAATTGGCAACTAGGGCCAAACTCCATGTGGGTCAACTTATTTATGGCAGCTGATATTTTTATTGTATCCCTCTCGTCGAGAGGTGTAGGATTGATCCAAAGATCATCCGATTCCGATAAGTATTTATGGAGATATGAATTTATTTTGTTTATGTAATTATTATCAAGCCAACCAACTCTTATGTAGGCTCTAGAAGCCCAACCGACGTGTCTATTCATCATCCTCATTTTGGTATAAATAGATGAGGATTTGATGTCATTTGAAACACATCTTCATGAGTAGTCTCCTCCTCTCCACGTCTTTGGGTTTTGGTGAAGGAGAGACACAATGAAGATATGCTGACCAAAAGATGATGCCCTAACTGTAGTGATGCCCTAACCACAGTAAGCCGCAGGCTTATGAGGATGATCTACGCAGCAAACAGAGACCTTATACACTGTTCATGGTGTGACCTTATACGTTGATCATTGAGACCTTATACGCAGTTCTTGAAGACTCTTATATGCAGGTCATATCATTGTTAAGAAGAGGCCTAATCCCCAGAAAAGAAACTCGAACTTCTTACCTTAGATTGGGCTGCAGGCAGAGGACACTTCAGTGTGGGAAAGAGGCAGCGTAGGAGCCTTTTGGAGCTGTATTGAAGTCTGTTCACACTTGCTGGGAGGCCGAGTTAGGTAAGGAGAAGGGCAGGTCTGTTGTGGCACGTTGAAAGGGCAAGAGAACTCTGTTTGGGCAAAGTGTAAGTTACAGGTAGGCTGTGTGGTAGGCCGCAGGCCATACCACCACAGCAAAGCACTTGCATGGGTCTGTTTTGGGGCTGTATTGTGCCCTTATCTCCAGCGTAGAAGCAGAGGGATCACATTAAGGTGGGCCGCAGGGATTGAGGACTGTTCATGGATTGTTTGAGGGCTGTTGCAGTGTGCTGAAGTGCCCTAACCAGGAACAGTCAAGGGCCGCGTGGGACAACAGATTTGGAGGCAAGGTTGTTGTGTATTGGGTCAATGTGTTGACCAATTTTGAATCAGATTATTGAGCAGCCTGTGGAAGCCATGATTTGCTGACTTGTGGTATAAAAGATGATCTCACAAACTTGATCTCGATGACACTAATATGAATGTGCATCATGATGATCTTAGCGGAAGGAATGATGAAGGATGATGCAGCATGATGGGCATGTTAAGCATGATGATGAGAGCAGATGAGAACAGCTGAGTCATCAAGATTCAACACTGTGACAGTACAGCATGGTGTCACACAGTAAGGAACAGCAAATGGACGAGATGCAGAATGTTGATAAGTGAAGGAGTCACCTTGAGTATCAGTTGAAGTAGAATGTCTTCAACTGATCTCATCGTTATAGGAGATGATCTATGCTTAGATCTAGATAAGTTAAAGTGTTGACTTCTATTGTAAATGTACTCTCTCTCTCTCTCTTTCTCTGCTGAACTTTGAAGATAAAAGAAGATTTGATCAAAGGGTTTCCCCACACATTGTGGGGTTTGTCCCTGGCTTGTGCCATATCTTGTGTCCTCTTGGCTTGGCTTGTCTTCTGCGATTTATGTTTATGTTCTATCTGCAGTTTATCTTAATCCTGATGTGATTGCTAACTGTGAAAATTAAATAAATTGCTCTAGCATAGAACATACCTAAATTTAACATGGTATCAGAGCTGAGGTGAAGACAATGCCCAAGCAGGAGTGAAAGGGCAATCACCAAAGGCAGTTGGGACAAGACAGAAGGATCAATGGGTTCCCCATAATTCACCCAGGGTGAAGTCAAAGCAGAGAATGTTATCAGAATGGCGCACCAGAAGTTTCTGATGGCCCATCTAATGATCCCTTCATTGGGAAGTTCGGATCTAAGGGTGGAAGGAAAGGCAGATGCCTTGTTGAAACAAGTTCGACCGTTATGCGAAGGAGTGTCCGAATGGCAGGGACACATCCCTTGATGAAGATAACAATCATTCCTGGGACATCTTCAATGATTAAAGGAATGACTGGTAATGCAGGTCATCAAGGAAATGGTCGACTCTTCCACGAAAGCAAGAAACCCCGAATCTCTTTTATGTACCTGATCGCAAGAAGAACCTGATGTCCATCTCGGAAATGGAAGTCAAAGGTTACAGGGTGGCACTTATCAATGGAAAGGTACGTGTTTGAAAATATATCTGGTTAAGATGTTGTGAGTTCTGGGTTGTATCAAGTTGCAGGAAGTCCACTGGGGACCATGTCCGTTGACTCAGCACCGGAGGTCTGTGAGTCAGATGGTGACTTGAATGCCTGAATTCAAAAGGGAGCATACAGGTACTTGTCTGAAATGTACTGAAGGAAAATATTATAAGGGGACCATTCCCCTCATGCAGCCGGTCCACAGGCTTGGAACAACCCGAGGAGTTTGAGACTCATGATCGGGAATCTCATGTATACAGGTGGAAGAAAGCCCTCTATGGCTTGAAGCAAATCACCTCGGGTGTAGTATGAGAGGATTGATAGCTGTCTAATGCAGTTGAGATTCACTAGGAGTGAAACCGATCCAAACCTTTACTCGAAAGTTGGGGATGATAGACCTCTCGTACCGGCACCTATGTCTGACAGGTGCAAACCCTCTCATTTATAGGAGATAGAGGGAGTTGGATTCTGAATGTGGAAAGATAAGCTGCAAGCCTGTGACTACCTCAAGGATCTTAACTTTAAGAAATTATATGGTAGTGATGTCGGACCTGATTTGGGAAATGCCTCATTCACGTTGATGTTCTTGGAGAACCTTCGTCCGGACATCTGTGTTGTAGTTAGCATGGTGAGCTCATATTTGGTTGAGCCTCACTGGATTGGTGCCAAGAATCTTCTGAGATATCTTCGTGGTACAATGTGTTAAGATACACTGCCTGAGATGTAAGACTGCTTAGATATACTGATGCTGATTGGGCAGGCAGTGTGGTGGACCGTAAGAGCACTTCCGGGTGCTGTTTCACCTTGGGATCTGCTTCGATATCTTGGATGAGCAGGAAGCAGAAGTCGGTGGCTTT
>APFE031620676.1:19004-31450 GCA_000404065.3 Pinus taeda
TTGTATCTACTGTACTCCCTATGCTAGGATGACCTCCATTGATCTGGGATCAATGATACTGGTCTGGGACCAGTGGTAGGAGTTGTACATAATATGATGCTGACTTCGGGTCGGCTGAGACTAGTCTGGGACCAGTGGTACATAAACCGAGACTGACTTCGTGTCAGTGCAGGACTGGTCTGGGACCAGTGAGAGTTGTACATAATATGATGCTGACTTCGGGTCGATCAAGACTGGTCTGGGACCAGTGGTACATACTCCGAGACTGACTTCATGTCAGTGCAGGACTGGTCTGGGACCAGTGAGAGTTGTACATAATATGATGCTGACTTCGGGTCGGCTGAGACTGGTCTGGGACCAGCGGTACATACTCCGAGACTGACTTCGTGTCAGTGCAGGACTGGTCTGGGACTAGTGAGAGTTGTACATAATATGATGCTGACTTCGGGTCGGCTGAGACTGGTCTGGGACCAGTAGTACACTCTCTGAGCCTGTGGTACTGGTCTGGGACCAGTGAGAGTCGTACATACTATGACACTGACTTCGGGTTGGTTGAGACTAGTCTGGGACTAGTGGTACGCACTCTGAGACTGACTTCGGGTCAGTGGAGAATGGTACGAGACATTCTCGATCAATTCTTCCTCCTCATAGTTCAGCAGAGCAGAGCTAGCAGAGTAGAGCTAGCAGAGCCAGCAGAGCTGAGCAGACAAGAGTTAGCAGAGCCAGCAGAGCTGAGCAAAGCAGAGTTAGCAGAGCCAGTAGAGCTGAGCAGAGCAGAGTTAGCAGAGCCAGTAGAGCTGAGCAGAGCAGAGCTAGTGGAGCCAGCAGAGCTGAGCTGAGTAGAGCAGAGCTGAGCAGAGTTGGGCAGAGCAGTGCAGGGCACTGGTGGCAGAGATAGTACAATCGGACTTATGGATCACCCGCTGGAGTTCTCCCTAGTTGAGAGGGAGTGTTAAATTGGCAACTAGGGCCAAACTCCATGTGGGTCGGCTTATTTATGGCAGCTGATATTTTTTATTGTATCCCTCTCGTCGAGAGGTGTAGGATTGATCCAAAGATCATCCGGATTCTGATAAGTATTTATGGAGATATGAATTTATTTTGTTTATGTAATTATTATCAAGCCGACCAGCTCTTATGTAGGCTCTAGAAGCCCAACCGACGTGTCTATTCATCATCCTCATTTTGGTATAAATAGATGAGGATTTGATGTCATTTGAAACACATCTTCATGAGTAGTCTCCTCCTCTCCACGTCTTTGGGTTTTGGTGAAGGAGAGACACAATGAAGATATGCTGACCAAAAGATGATGCCCTAACCGTAGTGATGCCCTAACCACAGTAAGCCGCAGGCTTATGAGGATGATCTACGCAGCAAACAGAGACCTTATACACTGTTCATGGTGTGACCTTATACGTTGATCATTGAGACCTTATACGCAATTCTTGAAGACTCTTATACGCAGGTCATATCATTGTTAAGAAGAGGCCTAATCCCCAGAAAAGAAACTCGAACTTCTTACCTTAGATTGGGCTGCAGGCAGAGGACACTTCAGTGTGGGAAAGAGGCAGCGTAGGAGCCTTTTGGAGCTGTATTGAAGTCTGTTCACACTTGCTGGGAGGCCGAGTTAGGTAAGGAGAAGGGCAGGTCTGTTGTGGCACGTTGAAAGGGCAAGAGAACTCTGTTTGGGCAGAGTGTAAGTTACAGGTAGGCTGTGTGGTAGGCCGCAGGCCATACCACCATAGCAAAGCACTTGCGTGGGTCTGTTTTGGGGCTGTATTGTGCCCTTATCTCCAGCGTAGAAGCAGAGGGATCACATTAAGGTGGGCCGCAGGGATTGAGGACTGTTCATGGATTGTTTGAGGGCTGTTGCAGTGTGCTAAAGTGCCCTAACCAGGAACAGTCAAGGGCAGCGTGGGACAACAGATTTGGAGGCAAGGTTGTTGTGTATTGGGTCAATGTGTTGACCAATTTTGAATCAGATTATTGAGCAGCCTGTGGAAGTCATGATTTGCTGACTTGTGGTATAAAAGATGATCTCACACACTTGATCTCGATGACACTAATATGAATGTGCATCATGATGATCTTAGCGGAAGGAATGATGAAGGATGATGCAGCATGATGGGCATGTTAAGCATGATGATGAGAGCAGATGAGAACAGCTGAGTCATCAAGATTCAACACTGTGACAGTACAGCATGGTGTCACACAGTAAGGTACAGCAAATGGACGAGATGCAGAATGTTGATAGGTGAAGGAGTCACCTTGAGTATCAGTTAAAGCAGAATGTCTTCAACTGATCTCATCGTTATAGGAGATGATCTATGCTTAGATCTAGATAAGTCAAAGTGTTGACTTCTATTGTAAATGTACTCTCTCTCTCTCTTTCTCTGTTGAACTTTGAAGATAAAAGAAGATTTGATCAAAGGGTTTCCCCACACATTGTGGGGTTTGTCCCTGGCTCGTGCCATATCTTGTGTCCTCTTGGCTTGGCTTGTCTTTTGCGATTTATGTTTATGTTCTATCTGCAGTTTATCTTAATCTTGATGTGATTGCTAACTATGAAAATTAAATAAATTGCTCTAGCATAGAACATACCTAAATTTAACACATATGCTACCTTGGCAATAAACCACGCCATCCCTAAGCCTGTAATCATCAACTCGTGCACCTACCAAGTGTCTCAACTAGAGAGTCTCCTCCTTTCCCATGATACACTGTGTCTCATCCAACTGCCTAGGGTGAGCCTCCCATGTACTGTTGCCTGAATGGAGAGCATCGAGGGGCAACAACCAAATGTTGTGCAATTGTACGCAACACTAGAGGATGATGGATGGATAGGTCCCCAAGGGTATGATAAAGAGTCCGTCGGGATGCTGAAGAGTAATTCTACGGAGGCCCCTCTCTCCACCTCAGACTTGCTGATAACTGTAATGTTCCTAAATAGGAAATTAAGTGATAAACAAAGCAAGCAAACAATCCGCAACCAGAAATGCAAAATACACATCAGACACCCATGAAAAGGGTGGAAATAGAGAATTGTTGAGCCATTTTATTAAATCATGAAGGGAAAATACAACAGTGAATGGAATGGTGCACCTGGGCTTGTCTCTAAGGACAAGCGTGACAAAACCCAGGTGAGCAAATGTTGATCTGAAGGTTGCCCAACTGTTGCACTGGAATTGATCTGTGCTGCCTAGAAACTATGTTGTCTACTGGAACAAAATGGCTGGAATCACTGCTTCCCGTGCTCAGAAAATTATAAAACTTCAGCTCACGGATCCTCAGCAAAAACCCACCAAAACCTAGGAAGGGTTTGGCTTAGTTCAGACTTCTGAAACTCGACCCCCAAGGAGCCCATCCTCTGTTGAAACTAGCAAACTCAGCCTGCCTGAATGAAGCTGGGAAAGCTCTCCAAAACTACTCCAAATCATTGGAATGAGACCTATGAATTTCCTTCGGCCCCAACTATGATTCCAGTGTTGTGGCTCTTTCTCTCAAGACTCACTTGATGTGCAGACTAGCCCTCTGCACTGTCCTCCAAGGCTAGATTTTGCACTGCCTGTTTGCTACACCCACCTGCTCCAAAACTCCTCCCAAGTGTTGATCTCCTAGTTTCCTTCAACTCTCCTGGTTCCTCCGGCTAGTGCTGGCCCAATGAAGCTCTGTCCACAACTGTGTGTTCCCTTCTCTGCTGGCCCAGAAATACGCACTGTTGGATGGTAGCTGAATGTGCTAGCTATGAATATTCCATGATGCTCCTCAAGATGCTATGAAACTACCTTCCTAGGGTGGCACTCAATGTCCCCCAAAGGTAAGGTTGGATCTCCTGCTTGAGAGATTAGTGGCTAAGCAACCAATTGACTTGGCTAAGCAGCTTGAGCAAACAGTCAAGTGATTTTCGAAATGCAAGAATGGATGATGCCCAAGTGAGGAGCTCTTCCTCCTTATGACATCGTGGGACCCTCCAACCACCATATGAATTCCCTCTAAGGCAATTCGAATTGCCCAATATGCTTTCCCACGTGGGTGGCCCCCACCTTCCACTAGAAAAATAATCAGGCCGTATTTCTCCTAAGTTCCTAAGTCGAAACTGCTTGGGTCCTTTTCCTTAGAAAAATTTGTACAAAATTGTGGAGACAAAAAACCTGTTATAAATTCTTTTGGGAAGGGGCATGACAGTCCTCCCCACCCAAATGTTGCTTGCCCTCAAGCAACTTCAAAGTTGGGTGCTCCAGAATGTGCTCACCCTCCCAGGCGGCATCCTCATCCAGCAAGTTCTTCTAATGTACCAAGAACTCCCTAATGGTCCTGCTCCTCAGATTCCTCTCCCACCTCTCCAAAATGGCGTCAGGCTCCAAAACCAGATGGCCCTCATCATCCAGCGGAGGTAACTGTACTACTGTTGTCACTTGTTGTCCCAAAACCTTTTTAAGGCATGAGACATGGAATATGTTGTGAACCCTGCTCCTCGGAGGCAGCTACAGCTCGTAGGCCACCTACCAAACTCGCTTGACTACCCTGTATGGCCCATAAAAACAACGTTGTAGCTTCTTGACCCCCTTCTACTTCAGTGTGGACTGCCTGTACAACTGTAATCGGAGGCACACCAAATCCCCCTCCTCGAAATGTCTCTCGGTTCGGTGTCGATCTGTGTACACCTTCTGCTGGTTCTACCCTGTCACTAAGTTATCCTTGAGAGCCTTGAGGATGTCTTGGCTCTCTTGGATCCAATCTTTGGTCTTTGGGGCCCGATTATCTCCAAAAACAACGTTAGCAAAAGATAATGCATCATAACCATACAAGGCACGAAAAGGAGTCATACTGATGGACATGAGATGGGTGGTTTGTAGCAATACTCGCCCAAATGAAGTCACTGAATCCAAGCCCTCTCTTGCCCAGTCACGTAGTTCCTCAGGTACCCCTCCAGGCACTGATTACCTCACTTAATCTGGCCATCTGTTTGGGGATGGTAACTCGTGCTGGGGGTGAGCTCAGTACGTGTAATATTCCTAAGTAGGAATGTAAGTGATATTAAGCAAATAAATTGTGCAACAACATATAAAAATAAAACACACATCAAACATCCATGAAAACGCTGCCTATAAGGAACTGTTGAGCAATATTATTAAAAATTTGCAGGCTAGATACAATTTGAAATGAAATGGTGAACCTGGGCTTGTCCCAATGAACAAGCAAAACCAACCCCAAGTGGGAATATAGCTGAGCTGAAGACTGCCCAGTTGTTGCACCACTTTGCATTGCGCTGCCCCAATAAACTATTGCCCTACTAAACTTCGACTAGCTGGAAGGTGTTCAAAACTGCCCAGAAAATTGTGTGCTTTTAACCGTCGACTCCTTGGACAAAACCCAAAAAAACCCAGAAGGGAATTTAGCTGGTTTTGAATTTGGATTTTCGACCCCCTTGGAGCCTCTCGCCATCTTCGACTACCAATTTCGACTTGCACGAAACAGCGTGCAAATCCCTCTACAAACTCCTCCAAAATGTTGGTTTTACCTGTGCTATCCAAATCCTAGCTCCTCGGATGGCTCTTGGACATATCAATTTCTCCCCAAGTCCCCACGAATTGTTGCTAGATGGCCTCTATGCAGTCCCTCTGTCTAGAAATTCGACTGACTGATGCGCTGGTCTAGCTGACTGCAAACTCCAGCGAAAATGCCTTCACTATGCTGCCTCCTCAGTTCCCGGATCTCCCAGCAAGAAATGAATCCCCTTGTTGACCTCCAACTCCTCCTATGTGTTTTCTAGCTGCCCAAGAATATACAGTTCCCTCTCTGCGTTGATGGTTGAAGTGTGTTGTTGTCCCTGCCTCCCTGAAACTCCTGCAGAACAACCTCCCCAGGGCGGGCACGAATGGTCCTCCGAAGTAGAGGTTGAATCTCCCGTGTGAGAGATTCGTGGCTAAACAACCAGTAGACTTGCGAAGCAGCAAAGCGTACAAGTGAGTGTTTGTTTGCAAATGTAGAAGATCGTCGAAAATGAGAGTTGATCCTCCTTTTATTACCTTGGGCCTCCTTAGCCTCATGTGGGCCCCTCCATCCACCCGTTCGATTTCCATCCAAGCACATTGAATGGCCAAGTTCGAATTCCCCATGTGGGTGGCCCCCACATTCCACTAGCTGCCAAATAAAGTCGAATTTGCCCCATAGTTCCTAAGTCTAAGTGTGGGGTCCTCCTCCTAAGTCAAAATTGTGCCAAAAATGTGTAGTTGCACCCTATGACTAATGTTTTTGAGAAGGGACATGATAGTCCTCCCCTCCCAAATGTTGCTTGCCCTCAAGCAACCTCAAAGCTGGGTGCTCCAATATGTGCTCACCTTCCCAGGTGGCATCCTCATCTGGCAAGTTCTTCCAGCGTACCAAGAACTCCTTGATGGTCTTGCTCCTCAATCTCCTTTCCTTGCTCTCCAAAATGGCCTTTGGTTCTAACACAAAGTGGCCCTCATCATCCAGCGGGGGTAGATCAGTTGCTGTCGTCACCTGTTGTCCCAACACCTTCTTTGGGTAATTGTGGATTCTACTCCCTAGAGGCAGCTCCAGCTCATAAGTCACCTCCCCAACTCGCCTAGTCACCTGATAGGGCCCATAGAAGCGTGGTTGTAGCTTCTTGGCCCCCTTCTGTTTCAGCATAGACTACATGTAAGGCTACCACCGGAGGTATACTAAGTCGCCCTCCTCAAAGTGCCTCTTTGTCCTGTGCCGGTCTGCATAAAGTTTTTGCTGATTTTGGGCTGTCACCAAATTATCCTTGAGAGCCTTGAGGATAACTTGGCTCTCTTGGACGCAGTCTTTGGCCTTTGGGGCCTAGCTGTCTCTAAAAACAATATCAACAAAATTCAATGCATCATATCCAGAAAGGGCACAGAAAGGAGTCATACCAATAGACATGTGGTGCGTAGTGTTGTAGCAGTACTCACCCATATACAACCACCGAATCCACGTCCTCTGCTAACTTGTCACATAGCTCTTCAAGTACCCCTCCAACCACTGATTAACCCTCTTCGTTTGGCCATCAGTCTGAGGGTAATAACTGGTGCTAGTAGTGAGCTTCGTCCCAACCAACCTGAAGAGTTCCTGCCAAAAGCCACCCATAAATCTGTTGTCTCTATCGCTCACTATGTTCTTGGGGAGCCCATGCAACCTGAAAACCTCCCGGAAGAACAACTTGACAACCTATGCAGTTGTGTACCTAGCGGGGATGGAAAAGAAGTGGCAAAATTTGGTCAACCTGTCGACCACTACGTATATGCAATCCTTCCCCTGTATTGTGGGAGCCCATTGATGAAATCCATCAAAATACTTTCCCATTTCCCCTCTGGAATGGGAAGTGGCTATAGAAGTCCTCCAAGGTGGGTCAGCTCCCCCTTTTTCCGCTTACAAGCCTCACACTCCCATACGTGCTGCAGCACGTCCTCCTTAAGGCCCTTCCACGTGGATCTCTCCCGAACAACCATATAAGTCTTTCAGAACCCCTGGAGTTCGGACAATGGTGAATCATGAGCTGCCTGGAGTATCCTCTCCCTCAGTTGTGAGTTGGGCACTAAGTAAATGCACCCCTTATAATAGATGACCTCATCCATCACACAGTAACGCTCATCTACATGTGTCCCCTCCAATACCTCGCATGCCCTCTTGTCCTTGGAGTACTCCACCAACAACTGAGCCCTCCAATGCTGGCAGATGCTCATGAGAGATAACCCAACCAGTCTCCAAGATAGAGCATCAACCACCACATTGTGCTTTCCCCGCACATATTTGATGTCACAATCATAGTCCTCCGCCTTGTTGACCCATCTCTGTTGCCTATCGTTGAGGCCCTGCTGCCCCATGAAATGCCGAAGACTATTGTGATCAGTCTTCACTCGAAACTAGTAGCCCACCAAGTACTGGCGGAACTTGGCCAATGCATGCATAATGGCCAGCATCTCCTTGTCATATATGGAATATGATAGCTCACGCGGTAGGAGCTTTCGACTCTCGAAAGCTATTGGATGCCCCTCTTGTAACAATACTGCTCCAACTCCTAGCCCGGATGCATCACACTCCACCGTGAATGGCTGGGAAAAGTCCGTAAGTGCCAAGACAGGGCAATTGCTCATCACCTCCTTGAGGTGATCAAAGGAAACCTGTGCTCCATCAGTCCATGCGAAGGCCCCCTTCTTGGTCAAGTCGGTCAAAGGTGTTGCCAGCTGCGAGAACCCTTTGACAAACTTCCTGTAATAGCTGCAAATGCCCAAGAAGCCCCTCAGTGTAGTCACGTCTTGGGGTACTAGCCAATCTTAGATGGCCCGAATCTTCTCCTTGTGAACTTTCACCCCATCTGCTCCAATGATATGCCTTAGGTAGAGCATCTTTGTCAACCCAAACTCGCACTTGGAGAGTTTGGCATAAAACTGTTGCTCCTCCAGAAAGCATAATACCTCCTCCAAGTGTTGGAGGTGCTCCTCCCACGTCCGGCTATAGATCAGGATGTCATCGAAGAATACTAGCACGAACCTCCTCAACTGTCCCCAGAAGACATGGTTCATGCAAAACTAGAATGTGGCTAGAGAGTTGGTCAGCCCAAACGGCATGACCAAAAACTCAAAGTGCCCATAGTGGCATCGAAAAGTCGTCTCCGGGATGTCCTAATCCCTCACCCTGATCTGGTGGTACCCTTAACACAGATCAATCTTAGAGAAGTACTTGGTGTTGAGATTCTAAGTCTAACATGTTAGAAATCCCTATTACATTATTTGGTTTAATTTCTCCTTCTTGTTTATTCCATTAACAAGTTATTTATAAATATAAATACTGAAATAAACACAAATGCAGCCTTAACTCATATATAGATCAACAACTGAAATAAATGAGACAAACACACAAGGGACACCATTATTTTTGGACAATCGTCCCCGAAAAAACCCAATGCGGGAAAACCGGTGCAATAGATATAGGGTTTTATTATTATGCATTTTCTGAATACATCTAGGGTGCCAGAAATGGCTCACCCAACAAAGAATGTCCTCGGTAGTAGTACCTCTCCTTGGAGACAGATATTCCACCTGATCAATCACCGAATGAGTGATCCCACAGTAAAAATGGAAACTCCTTAGCTAGACAGCGAACATTGCTCCAAGCTTCTCTGCTGCTTTGCGTCACTCTGCAAGGACTGCGTTACCCTTCCCAGCTCACTAGCCCTCAGTCTACCCCACAAAAATTCTCTCGGCGCTGCCTCTTTGCCCTGCTTTAGCTTTGCTAGCCTCTGCATCAGCTCTCAGACCCTTTGTGTCATGCACACTGGCCTCTTTAGCCTTTGCGTAGCTCCGAGCTGCCTCTGTGTTAGTCTCTTCAGGCTCTGCGTTGTCTCTCTGGCACTATCTCTGCCTCTCTGCTATGTATTCTTGGCCTCGTGCCAAACTGCCCCTTGCTGCAACAAATCACTGGTTCGATTCTCTCAGCAAACCCCGCTCTAGAAAATCGAACTGACTGATCAATTTGGTATGTCTCCAACTGACCCTCAAGTCTCCTCTTATACTGTTCCTGTTGAGTCTTCAATGATCGAGATTAAGTCTCTAATCAACGTCTAAGATTAGACTTGGCTTGATCCATGTCATTTAAAACATTCTCACCCAGTTTTATATTAATAGTAATACCCATTAATATTTTCATTTTGCTAAGTTTAGACTTAGGAACCGCATTAAAAATATTAATTATTTTAATATCTCTCCAACTTGGTGGAATTTCCCCAAACCATTTTTGAGTCTTGGAGATCTTATGTGCCTTAGCCTTTCCACCAATTTTCATGGCTAGAGCACATCCGATGCTACCACAAATCAACACTCCCTCTTAGCGAGGAATGTGCTCTAGTAATGCTCCACCACTGAAACATCACACTGATCCTTCTGCACCGGTACCTGTGCTGATGCTTTGCTTGCTGCCTCACAACATCTGCACTGTTGCTTCCTGTATTGTTGCCCATGACACAGCCACTGCTACATCTGTATTGCAGCTCCCTCTCAATACGCTGACCATGTTGCTAGTAGTACTGCCATTGCTAACTGCTGCACTACAACTCAGTTACCGAGAAGTAGGTAACTGACTCTCCCAAGTATTGACATCCTAGTCAGTATGGAAGCCTCGTGAAACTGAAGCTGCCTCTGCAGCTATCTAGTGCTCCCTTTGCTGCGACTGCGTTGTTGCATACACCTGTGAGCCTCTCGTACTGCTGCAACCTCCACTGTGCTGCCTCAGATTTCTGCACCCAGGCACTACCTTGTTGCTCCATTACACTTTGCTCCACCCGACCCCTATCATCCTACTACTGTCGTTAAGGGATCCTGTAGCAGGATATGATCCAAGAGTTTGTGCACCTCAAGGATCCTACCCCTAGTATGTAGTCGTCTTGACTACAACTCGATGTCTCCCCACCTCTTCTCTAGAGGTGCATGAGAAATCATGGCATAGTCGTTATCAGTGTCGACCTATTTCTCCGCCTTACTTGGAGCTGCCTTAGAATCGAAAGCCTCTCCCTTGTTTTTCTTCCCGGGACACTGGGATGCATAATGTCCCAACCCACAGTGGAAGCACTTCACCTTGGAAATGTCCTTCTTCTTCCTCTTCCTTTGTTGTCCCGCAAATGTTAGAGCCGCATCCTCCTCCTCTTTCTTGATTCAACCTCCCTGTTGGAATTTTTAATTTTACTTAGTTTAAAAACCCTTCATGCACTTTTCTGATTTATTCCTACCTACTTGTTATTTTTCTTTAACAAGTTATTTACAAAGTAAATACTAAAAATAAACACCAGTGCATGCTCAACATATTACAGATCAACAATTAAAAGAAACAAGAACAAACACACCACATAACACCATTATTTTTGGACCAATGTCCCCGGAAAAACCCAATGCGGGAAAACCGGTGCAACTTTCTTATTAAGCAATATTAGAGTACAATCTGGGTGCCGAAACTGGCCTACCCAACAAAGAATTTTCTTAGCAGCTATACCTCACAGTTTGAGAGAAATTTCTTGGCTGAAACCCCGGAAAATCCTTCCAGCAGCTCCTCAGCATAAATCTGCTCTGCAACCCTAGCGTCTGCCCAATCTGGACTGCGTCACCCCCTCTCTGTCTCACGCTGGCCCTGTGTTAGCCTTTCTTGGCCTGTGTCAGCCACAAGAGGCCCTGCGTTAGCTTTCTGGGCCTCTGTGTTAGACACGCTGGCCTCTCTGGTGCTCTGCACAGCACTTGGCTGCCTCTGCGTGAGCCCTTGCTGGCTCTGCATCACTCTCCTTGGCTGCTGCACTACTCTCCCGGCACAATCTCTGCCTTCTCTATTTCTCTGTACTCAATGCCCCTTAGCGGCTCTCCCGATCACTGATTCTATCTCTCTCAGCAAACCCCGCTCTAGAAAATAGAATGATCACTCTGGTGTGTTCTCCAAGTGACCTTCAAGCCTCCTCTTATACTTTTCCTGTTGACATCTCAACGGCCGAGATTAAGTCCCTAATCAACAGCTAAGATTGGACCTGGCTTGATCCATGTCTTTTGGACCACTCTAACACAGATTCATATTAATACACATTAATATTTTATTTTCCCTAAGTTTAGACTTAAGGACTCCATTAAAAATATTAATTATTTTAATATATCCTGATTTGTTTAAAATCTGCCCAAAACCTTTCTGGGTATTGGAGATCTCATGTGCACCAACCTCTTCACCAAATTTCGTGGCTAGAGCACATCCGATGCTACCCCAAATCAACACTCCCTCTTAGCGAGGACTGTGCTCTAGCAATACTCCTCACTGAGTATTACTCTATTCATCTGGCATCGATACCTGTGATAATGCTAGGCCTTTCTGCCCAACATCCTCTGCACTGTTGCATCATGTACTGTTGCCCATGGTTCTGCCACTGCCACTGCTGCATCTGTACCATAGTTGCGGGGGAGCGCCCCCCCCCCTTCGAACCCGCTCCCGAAGCGCGCTCCGGGCGGGAGCGGCTCGGGAGCGCGCTCCCTAAATCGCCTCTGGACGGGAGCGATTTTCGAGAGCGCGCTCCCTACCTGAAAATTTTCGCTCCCTGCCGATTTTGGGAGCGGCTTAGGGAGCGGCCACTCCGTCGCTCCCGGAGCGATTTTTAAAGCCCGGGAGCGATCGAGGAGCGATCGCTCTCGATCGCTCCCGGGCTTTAAAAAATCGCTCCGGGAGCGATTTTGAGCTGGCCGGGAGCGGGTCGGCGGAAAAAAATTCCGCGGACCCAAAAAAACCAAAATTTTTTAAATTTTTTTTTGTTTTAAGAGGCCCTTTGGGCCTAAAAACATTTCATTGTGAATGTTTGAAGAATTTGAAGAGCTTGAAGAGCAAGAGTTTGGAGCAAGGAAGAGCGAGGAGCAAGCCTGCAGAGGTAAGTAAGTTAACAATTTAGCTAATCTAGCTAGTTT
>APFE031620676.1:34286-46676 GCA_000404065.3 Pinus taeda
GCTAGCATGGTATCAAGTCCACATTGGTAGGTATTGAAGGAAAGGGCTACAAATGCAGCTGACAGGTAAGGTTTTGAAATGGTGGAGGAGGCCGCTCTTGATGGCCAATTTTGGACAAAAGTGAGGCAAGTTTTGGATTTCACCAAGCCCATTTATCACATGATTCGGTTTGCAGATACAGACAAACCAGTGATTGGCGAGGTGTATGAGCAGATGGACACCATGTTGGGGCAAATAAAAGATGTTGTTCATAACAGAGATGCCAACTTGTACAAACTGATCCACGATTGTGTGTGTGAACGGTGGAATAGACTTAATCTTCCACTACATTGCTTGGCGTATATCCTTACGCCAAAATACTACTCTACGTCTTGGTTGGGCCAACCTGCAGCAGGGGGTGGGGTTAGGACCAAACCCCATTTAGATCCAGAGGTAACTAGAGGATATCTGGAAGCATTAGAAAAATTGGTACCTGACAGGGAGGAATGTGCAGCTGTGCGCCTTGAATAGGCAGATACTTCAGTGGCACTGGTTTGTATGGTAACTTCCATGCAATGGACGATAGAGATAGATTTGATACTCTCACATGGTGGGAAACATATGGCGGGCAGGGACTTTTGCCAAAATTGGCAAAAAAGGTTCTTTCACAGGTTGTAAATACTTCTTCTGCAGAGAGGTGTTGGAGCACCTACAGCTACATACACAATGTGAAAAGGAACAGACTCAATGAAAACCGAGCAGAAAGCTTCGTTTATGTGCACTACAACTTGAGGTTGTTGAGTCATTACTGTGATCGGGCTAATGAGGATCCCACATATAGAATTTGGGACAATCACCCAGAGGATGAAAATTTGGAGGATGGCATTGTACATATTGAAGAACTGGAAGAGGAACTTGTAAGGGATGAAGATGATGCTTCCATGCCACCTCCACCTCCACCTCCACCATCCAGTAGAGTAGCAGTGCTCGAGGTCCAAGTCTTGTTCCTTTGCTGCCGCCACCTCCATCTACACCCTCACGTGGAGGTTCTAGTTCTGGTCATCGGTCTGTGCGGGAGACTCCGAGAAGACCACCACGACCTCCTTATGGGGGAGACTTTCGTGGCAAGGGCCACATGTAGATTTATCATTTACAGTTTACTTGTCTTTTTTAGTTTCTATTGGACTTTAGTTTTAACTTTTCATAACTGTTGAGTTTTGAGTCCTTGACTCTTGACTCTTGACTCTTTCATATCATAATGATATTTTTTGTAAACAATATATCACTGTGACAATGAAAATTTGAAGTTTGAAGTTGGGCCTTGGCAATTATAACTCATTGGTAATGATTGTGAATTATGAATATGATGCTTCGTGAAAGACTAAAGTTGTTTCATTTCATTTCATTATTCATGTTTCATTTTATAAATTTATAACATTTCATATCATGTTAACAGTTAGAAGTTAGGACTTAGAAATATCTAAGATATTACTTCTTGTAATGGTTAAACTTAGCTTACAAGTACCTGTACAACTTTGGTGATCAATGATGATAAATGCTATTGAATTTCAATTTTAAAAACTTGAAGTTGAAACTTTAAGATTGAATGTGATGAATCATGATTCATGAGACTCAATATGTTGTAGTTGTAATATGTGTAAAATTACTATCTTGTGGACATGGTTGATGACGATTATAATTTTTAGATGATTGATGTGATATGGTTCAATGATCAATCTATGTTTTTTTATGTTTTTTTATGTTTTTTATGTCTAATTAATCATTCTACATGTTTTTGTTGACATATATGTATCAAAAATTAAAAAATATAAAATATATATATTTTTAAAAAATCGCTCCCGGATTCGCTCCCAAACCGGGAGCTTCTGAAAATGGTCGCTCCCGCTCCCGCTTCCGCTCCCGCTCCCGCTCCCAAGTAACATAGATCTGTACGACAACTCCTTCTCATCAAGTTGCATCGTGCTGCCCACTACTGCACTGCAACTCAATTATTGAGCAGTGAGAAGTAAGTAAGTGATCTCCCAACTGACCTCCCTATTGGGCTAGAAACACCCACTGATGCTAAAGCTCCCTCTGTTGCTGACAAGTGCTCCCTCTCTAACCTCTGCACTGCTGCAACAACTCCCTGCATCTCGCACCATTGCATACCTCTCTGTGCCTTCCTGCACTCGTGCAACACTCCTGTGCCTCTCGCACTGCTTCAGCCTGCTAGCTCTGCGTTGTCTTGTGACTCCTGCACTATAGCTCCCTCTGCTACTCCAGCCACATCTGTCTCTACCCACTCAACTAGTCCTGCTACTCCTCGACAGAGCACCTGTAGCAAGGTCTAATCCAAGTGGCCGGGTACCTCAAGGATCTTGCCCCTCACGCCTATAGTCCATCTGATTACAGCTCGATGTCTCCCCACTTCCGCTCAAGTGGCCTGTGTGCACTCATGGCACAGTCATTGTCTATCAAAACTTCCTTCTCTGCCCGTGCTGGC
The DNA here is from genome assembly GCA_000404065.3 of Pinus taeda. Classification (NCBI taxonomy): domain Eukaryota; kingdom Viridiplantae; phylum Streptophyta; class Pinopsida; order Pinales; family Pinaceae; genus Pinus; species Pinus taeda. The sequence continues at coordinate 36,769 of APFE031620676.1, forward strand.
ACTACCTTAGTCTCCGAAGACTCTCCCTTACTCTTCTTCCTTAGACACTGGGTCGCATAATGACCCATCTCCCCACAGTGGAAGCACTTGATCTTGCAGAGATCTTTCTTCTTCCACTTCTCTTGCTTTCCCTTAGATGCTAGGGCCACATCTTCCTCCTCCTGCTTCACTTTGATCCCCTTGCTACTGCTACCCGTCTTTGACTACTGTTTTATCTCTTCCTAGCGAGGAGCTGCCCACATCTCGTCCTAAGGTGGAAGTATCCCTCTGCCCAATATACTCTGGACAAATACTTCCCATTCTTTTGAGACAACATTCAGTGCTGTCCTCACCATCAGCTCCTGATCTGGTGTCGCCTCTATAGCAGTTAACTGATCTCGAATCTCATTCAGTCCTCTGAGGAAGGTGTTAATCAGTTCTCACTTCTTCATTTGATACGACCTCAACTGATTCTCAAGTAGCATTCTTCTCTACACAGAAGTATGCTGGTACAATTTCTTGAGGGCCTTCCATATCTCATATGCTATTTCCTTCTCGGCAATGTGTGGAACTACATGCTCCTTGACCTTGTCAAGGATGATGCACTTGGCCCTTGCCATTGCCTCTTCCTACCTGTCATTATCACTGGGGTCGATTGGGACAACTATTACCTTCAAGGCGAAGTTCTTGACACGATTCCTGTCAAGCACTGATAAGATTTTGGCCTTCCAGACTGCGAAGTTCAATGTTCCATCCAATCTATCCTGGTCTTTTACCCCGTGTAGTGCCATGATGCTCCTCTACTTCCCTCTTAGAAGTTCTCTATTCGACTCCTCTGAGTCTCTACTTCCCATCTGGAAGTTCTCTTCTGGACTCCCTCTGAATCTTGATTTCCCTCTTGAAATCCTTCTGCCACTTGTCGAGATGCCCCCTACTCTAATCGACTTCTGATCTGGGTTCCTCGGCTAGAAACCATCGGTAACAACTCCTCTGGCCCTACTCTGGCAGGTACTATTCTGACTACAGTACCTCACCAACTCCACTCTACAATATTCTTGCAGCCTTCTAGACCCCAACAACTGCCTCTTTGTGAACTGTGTCAACTCCTCTTTGCCTCACGCTGGCTCTGCGTCACCCCGGATGGGTTTGCATCAACCCTGGGATGCCTTGCATCAGCGCTCTGGCCCTCTGTGTCAGCAACGCTGGCCTCTTTGAGGCTCTGCACAGTTCTTGGCTTCTTCTGCGTGGCTCTGGCTAGCTCTGCGTCACACTTCCTTGTCTTCTACGCTACTAGCAACAACTTCTCTCACCTCGGGACAACTATTTTTTGCTACTATTGCTCTGCTCGACTAATGTCTTTTAGTCCTCTTGTGATCTGCAATCACACTCTGATACCATGTTGGAATTTCTAATTTTACTTAGTTTAGAAACCCTTCATGCACTTTTCTGATTTATTCCTACCTACTTGTTATTTTTCTTTAACAAGTTATTTACAAAGTAAATACTGAAAATAAACACCAGTGCATGCTCAACATATTACAGATCAACGACTAAAAGAATCAAGAACAAACACACCACATGATACCATTATTTTTGGACCAATGTCCCCGGAAAAACCCAATGCGGGAAAACCAGTGCAACTATCTAAGGGTTTTCTTATTAAGCAATATCAGAATACAATCTGGGTGCCGAAACTGGTTTACCCAACATAGAATTTCCTTAGTAGCTATACCTCACAGTTTGAGAGAAATCTCCTAGTTGAAACTCCGGAAAATCCTTTCGGCAGCTCCTTAGCATAAAACTGCTCTGCAACCCCAACGTCTGCCCAATCTGGACTGCGTTAGGCCCTCTCTGTCTCACGCTAGCCCTGCGTCAGCCTTTCTTGGCTTGCATCAGCCCTAGGAGGCCCTGTGTCAGCTTTCTAGGGCTTTGCGTCAGACACGCTAGCCTCTTTGGTGCTCTGCGCAGCACTTGGCTGCTTCTGCATGACCCTGTGTGAGCCCTTGTTGGCTCCGCGTCACTCTCCTTGGTTGCTACGCTGCTCTCTTGGCACAATCTCTACCTTCTCTATTTCTCTGTACTCAATGCCCCTCAGCTGCTCTTCCGATCACTGATTCTATCTCTCTTAGCAAACCCTGTACTAGAGAATAGAATGACTAATCACTCTGATGTGTTCTCCAAGTGACCCTCAAGCCTCCTCTTATACTTTTCCTGTTGACATCTCAATGGCCGAGATTAAGTCCCTGATCAATGGCTAAGATTAGATCTAGCTTGAGCCATGTCTTTTGGACCACTCTAACACAGATTCATATTAATACACATTAATATTTTATTTTCCCCAAGTTTAGACTTAGGGACTCCATTAAAAATATTAATTATTTTAATATCTCCTGATCTATTTAGAATCTGCCCAAATCCTTTCTGGGTATTGGAGATCTCATGTGCCCCAACCTCTCCACCAAATTTCGTGGCTAGAGCACATCCAGTGCTACCCCAAATCAACACTCCCTTGCCACTACTTCCTGCCTTAGTCATCTTCTTGATCTCTTCTTGGCGAAGAGCTGGCCACATCTCCCATCTTAGAAGAGTAGCCCTACCCAAAATACTTTGGACAAATGTCTCCCACTTCTCAGACACTGCATTCAGGGCAGTTCTAACCCTAAATTCTGGATCCAGTGTAGACCCCACAGAAGTTGGTCACGAATCTCCTGCAACTTGAGAAGGAATAGATCTATCTACTCTCCCTTCTACATCTGATATGACTGCAGCTGATTCTCCAATAGCATCTTCCATTGCACGGAAGTGTCCTGATACAAGGTCTTCAAAGTATACCACATCTCCTTTGCTGTGTTCTTTTCAGCAATGTGTGGTATGACATGATCTTTGACCCCATCTAGGATCATGCACTTCGCCCTCGCCATTGCATTCTCATACTTCTCATTCTCAGCTGGGTCGACTGGGATAGCCATGGTTCTCAAGGCAAAGTCCTTGTTCCGATGATGATCCAGGACTGCCAAGATCCTAGCCTTCCAGATGAGAAAGTTGGAAGCCCCATCCAACTGGTCCTGATCCCTCAGTCCGTTCACTGCCATATCCGCTCCTCTTCTGGACTCCCTCTGAGTTTCGACTTCCCTCCTGGAAATCTCCCTATAAGTCTTGATTTCCCTGCTGGAAATCCTCCCGCCAAATGTCATACCGCTCCTCTCCAATCCTCTTTGCGACTACAACTCGGATCTAGATTTCTTGGCTAGAAATCCGTTAAGGTAGGGACTCCCTCTACCTTGGCTCTGTCCCCTTAGGTACTATTCTGCACCGACACAAACAACACCCCACCAGCTTCTCAATCACAATCTGCCCACAGCTCTCCAAGCCCCAACAACTAAAGAAACTGAGCCTTTCAGGCTCTGCGCAATCCTGGCAACGACAAAATCTAGTCCTCTTGGCCACAATGTCGATCCTTCCTAGTTGAGAAAGATGACTGGGCACTGCATAGGTCTGATCTGCCCCTCTGCCTCTACGCTAACCCTCCTCTGGCTCAAAATGGTGACGCAGGCCCTCTGCGTCACTTCTCTACTGCTTCTGCTCTAGAACAATGTTGTCTCTCGGGATAGCTGCTACTACTGCAAATTCTTCAGATTGCTGTTGGTGCCTTCAGTTCTCCTGTGATCTACAATCCTCTGATACCATGTTGAGATTTCTAAGTTTGACATGTTAGAAATCCCTACTGCATTATCTGGTTAATTTCTCCTACTCGTTTATTCCATTAACAAGTTATTTATAAATATAAATACTGAAATAAACACAAATATATCCTTAACTCATATACAAATCAGCAACTGAAATAAATGAGAGAAACACACAAGGGACACTGTTATTTTTGGACAATCGTCCCTGGAAAAACCCAATGCGAGAAAACCGTTGCAGTAGATATGAGGGTTTTATTATTATGCAGTTTCTCAATACATCTAGGGTGCCAGAAATGGCTCACCCAATAGAGAATGTCTTTGGTAGTAATAGCTCTCCTCGGAGACAGATATTCTAGCTCATCAATCACTGGATGAACGATCCCACATTAATAATGGCAACTCCTTAGCTGGACAGTGAAAGCTTCTCCAAGCTTCTCTGTTGCTCTGCGTCACTCTACAGGACTACATCACCCTTCCCGACTCACCAGCACTTAGTTTGCTCCATGAAAATTCTCCCAGCACTGCCTCTTGGCCTTGCGTCAGCTCTCAAACCCTCTGCGTCACCCACGCTGGCCTCTTCAGCCTCTACGTATCTCCCAGCTGCCTCTACGTCAGCCTCTTCAAGGTCTGCGCTATCTCTCTCGCACTATCTCTGCCTCTACTATGGATTCTTAGCCTTGTGCCGAACTGCCCCCCGCTGCAACATATCACTGGTGCGGTTCTCTCAGCAAACCCCGCTCCAGAAAATCAAATTGACTGATCAATTTGGTGTGTCTCCAACTGACCCTCAAGCCTTCTCTTATACTTTTCCTGTTGAGTCTTCAACGACCGACATTAAGTCTCTAATCAACGTTTATGATTAGATTTGGCTTGATCCATATCATTTATAACATTCTCACCTAGTTTTATATTAATACCCATTAATATTTTAATTTTCCTAAGTTTAGACTTAGGAACCCCATTAAAAATATTAATTATTTTTATCTCTCCAACCGGGTGGAATTTCCCCAAACCATTTCTGGGTCTTGGAGATCTTATGTGCCTTGGCCTCTCCACAAATTTTCATGGCTAGAGCACATTCGATGCTACCACAAATCAACACTTGGCTCCTCTAATCTCGTCCATCAGCTTGTCAATGCAAGGAATATGGTACCGATTCTTAAGAGTCTTTCGGTTGAGGGCCTAGTAGTCAATACACATCCGAAGGGTTCCATCCTTCTTCTTCACCAACACTATTGAAGAAGCGAAAGGACTGGAACTTGGCCTGATATGGCCTAATTCAAGCAACTCCTGGATAGCCTTCTCTAATCCGGATTTAAACAGGAACGCAACAAATTACAGATATAACCATAAATACAAAAATGCAGTAGAAATAACACTTCATTTCATTAATATTAAATACTGAAATATGCTTACAAACAGAATGGAAATAAGGCTAGCTCGGGCTATGGTAGCCTATCTCTGAGAAAAGATGTGGTGGCTACATGCCTTCGAACTATGTTACAATGAAGCTCAAAGGCCTATTTATTATTGAGCAACAATGGAAAACCCTAAACATCCAAAAACCTAACCCTAGGAGATGAAGCGCCAAAACTGTGGGCCCCGTTTGGTTAAATTGGTACATCAACTTCCCGAGGTCATAACTTTGTCATACGATGTCCGTTTGGCTATCAAAATACCTCGTTTCAAAGATCTCGAAGAGGAGGCCAAAAGCAAATTCATAGGTTGATTTGAGGTATTTTCGATCTCTCCATTTTCCCTAAAAACGTCGTTTAGGGCCTTAAAACGCTCTAGAAGTGCAAGCCCTGAAAAACTATAAAAAATAGTAAACTGTGTACAATTAAGGAAACTGAAAAATTGAAAGAGACAGTGTTGGGGGTCCAAGTGGAATAGGTAGTTGGCCACCAATATCCAACTAGATCATTCCTCCCCCCTTAGGAAGTAATGGTCCCCATTGCGTTGAGTTCCTCCATGAGATGAGGAAACTTCTGCTGAACTTGGTCCCTGGAGAGCCACTTGCCTTGGTGAAAGAGTTGGCCTGCTTTGATAACTCGATATAGTTGGATCCTTTGCTGCGGGTGTTCTTGATCTGCGTGTCCATGATTCGAATAGTGGTGGCCTGTTCCATGCAATCTGGATTTAACTCTGTAGGTGTGAGTTGTTCTGCAATGTCTGATGTGTCTAGCAATGGTGGGAAGTATGGTCGAAGGCAGTCCACATTGAACACTGGGTGCAGGCCAAAGAATGGGGAAATTTTGAGCTCAAATGCATTGTCTCCCACCACCTTGGTAATGGTGTAAGGACCATATCGGAGTGGTTTAAGTTTCCAATAGGCTCCAGTAAGGCATTCCTTTTGCAAATACAACCAGACTTTGTTGCCCACCTGAAACTTGTGTGGCACCTGATGTTGATCATGCCACTGCTTGTACTTGGCATTTGATTTCTCCAGAATGTCGTGGACCTACTGGCGGATATGTTGGATGTACTCAATGAAGTTGTTTGCCTTATCAGTTTCGGATTGGACATGAGCCGAATCTGCATGAGTAGCTACAAATGGCATGGCCACATCAATGGGACATAGTGGCTGGAATCCCAAGCCCACCTGAAAAGGGCTATGGCCAGTCGAGCTGTGGCCAATCGAGCTGTGGAGAGCCCATTTATAGTTGTGTTGGACATAGGGGAGGCTCTCATCCCATGTGCGTGGATGCTTTGAGTTGTACATACGCAAAATGTGTACAATCATCCTGTTGACGATGTCTATCTGGCCATCAGTTTGGGGATGGAAAGATGTGGACTTAGTGAGCTTGGTGTCTAGCATCGACCAGAGACTAGACCAAAATGTACTGAGGAACCTGTTGTCCCGATCTGAGATGATAAAATATGGGATCCAAAAGTGTACCCACACTTGTTCAAAGAAGAGTTTAACAGTGGCTTCCGTTGTGATATTCTTCTTGTAGGTCTCCATAATGGCCATCTTCAAGAATCTGTCGATGACTACAAAAACACAGTCGTTGCCATGTTTAGTAGAAGTAAGGCCCAACATGTAATCCATGGAGATGGATTCCCAAGGTCGACTAGGGGTAGGCAGCAGAGTATAGAGGCCTTGGTTTTTGATGGTCAGTTTGGTAATGGCACACGCAGTGCAGGATCTGATGTACTTTCCGACATCCTGTCAAAGATTCAGCCAATAGAAATACTTTTGCAATACTGCCACCATTTTCTCAACCCCGAAATGCCCAACAGCCCGACTGTAGTGTGCTTCCCAAATCATCTTGGCACGTTCTCTTGAAGGAACACAAAGGTGTCCCAGGTGGCATAATAGGGCATCCTGGAGGTGAAAATCTGGAACTTGTTGACCCTCCAAGAGCGTCTGGTATGTGTGGCCGAATTCTAGGTCTCTTTTGTAGAGAAGTGGCCAATCAAAGGTTTCATGCCCACAAGAGTTAGCACGGAGGTTAACGCCATGATCGGTGGTCGCATGAGGCTATCTACAACATCATTGGTGCTGCCCTTCTTATACTTGATATTCAAATGGAACTGTTGCAGGCATGTGGACCACTTATGATGGCGATCATTCTGCAACTTCCCTTGCGTCTGTATGAACTGCAAGGGCCGGTGGTCTATGTGGATGACCGTTTCCTTCCCAAAATGTAATGCTTCCATTGTCGGCAGACCTGCACAATGGAATACATCTCTTCGTCATAAATGGGATACTTCCGGACTGTGTTTGAAAGTGTCTCATTGTGATATGCCACTGGATGCCCCTGTTGAGTAAGGACTGCCCCAATAGCATAGTCGGAGGCATTTGTCTCGATCTCAAATGGCTGTTGCAGGTCTGGTAATGTGAGCACTGGTGCAGAGCAGAGGCGATGGTTCAACTTTGTGAATGCCTTTTCTTGAGATTCAGACCAAATGAATTTTTCTTTCGCTCCTCCCTTGGTGACTTGACTCAAGGGCCAAGTGATATGAGAGAATCCCAACATGAACCTGTAGTAGAAATTGGAAAGACCTAGAAAGCTGCGGAGTTCTGTCAAAGCAGTTGGAGCTGGCCAATCCTGGATAACTTGGATCTTGGCTGGATCCACGTGAAACCCCCCTCGTTCATCAATAATGTATTACAAATACAGAACCTAGGTCATGCCAAAAGTGCATTTTTCCAAATTGGCACATAGCTTGTGTTGCCGTAGTGTTTGGAGAACCTGTCGGATGTGGTGGAGGTGCTCTTTCTAACTCTGACTGAAGATCAGGATGTCATCCAAGTATACCACTACAAATGAGTTAGTGAACGGCCGCAAGATGTCACCCATCAGCCTCATGAAGCTTGCAGGGGTATTCATCAACCCAAAAGGCATAACCAACCATTTGAAAAGGCCCTCCTTGGCTTTGAAGGCAGTCTTCCATGTCCCATCCTCTTCTGTACCAACACGATCGGGCTCCCACAGGGCGATGAACTCAACCGGATATGACCTTTTTGCAACAGCTCTTGAATCTGCCTCTTGATTTCATCGTTCTCCAGAATGAAGCGTCGATAGATTAGTCCATTGGGCAGCAACGCACCTAGGGTCAGATCGATGGAGTGCTTGACCTGACAGTGTAGAGGCACCCCTCTGGGGGAGGTGAAGATGTCTTCGTACTCCTCCACGACATTGTCCATCTGTTGTTATCGTGGGAGGGGAGGGGCCCTGTCTAGAGGTTGTGGCCACCATCTTCTTCTTTCCCTGAGGGCGTATCATCAGGAAAAGAAATTTCCCGGTTTTGGAAATGAGCTTACTGCATTGTTTTGCAGTAATCAAAAAGATAGTGGTAGGCAGTGCTACCTCCGGTATCCTGTACAACTTATTTCCCAAAGTAACAATAATAGCATGAGGCCTTGACTCATACACAGAATGTCGCTTCCATAAGTATGGTTGGCCTAATAATACATCACAAACATCAAGGGGAGCAATGTCACATAATATCTCATCCGTGAAGGGCTTGATGTTGTATGGAAGGCGGCATTGTTAGCTTACACGAAGATCCCGTCCTTGGTGAAGCCACTTGATGGTGTACAGTTATGGATGTGTTGTGATCGGTAAGCCCGACCACTTCATAGCCTCTACCGAAATGAGGTTCTTTTGGCTCTCGCTGTCGTCAATGAACTGTAGCGAGGAACCCTTTACCCACATTTGGGAGTAGAAGAGGCGCTCCTCCTCCTCATCTTTGGGTTCCTCCTTCTGGATCTTCGTGTTGGCAACGGTGGCATTGGACTTCGCATCAATAATCTGCTTCCCTTTGTCATTCCCCTTGTTGGGTTCTGACTCAGAGTCGGAACATGCATCTGATTCTGAAGCCTTTAGCTCGGCCACTAGTGACTGTTTGGCTAGACACTCACTTGTGTTGTGAGTGGAGCTCTTATGGAACTCACACCACTTTCCCATGTCCTTCGGCTTCGTAGTGTTGTTCTTTGCTTGCAACTTCGGTGGGTTGTCCTGGCTCGCCCTGCCTTGGCTTTCTCCTTTGTTTTGTAGTTTGGGAGTACCTTTCCCTTGCTTTGGATTCGCAGATCCAAAGTCTCGCTTCTTCTGTTTAAACTTTTGCTCGATCTTGTAAAGACCGTAAACAGATGCAAACATAGTAAAGGGATTTATATCATGAACTTGTAAACAATTTCCTGAAAATCTTACAAAATCAACTAACAGAACTGCTGAGGTACCTACCTGTGCCCTGCGGTTGAAGATGCCTCCAGCTGCGGTGCTACAGTTACCAAAAGACCGAATCCACCCAGCCAATCTGAGCAGAACCTGGCTGTTCAATTCAGTAAGCTTCTTAGCAGAAGCCCACTGTTTCCTCTGGCCCAAAACCTCAAAACAACTCAGGCTCTTCCTGTGGATGATTTTCGTACATGAAGTTCCTCCTCCTTCCCATTTTCTTCCTTCCGTTTTTCTCCTTTCCCAAGTCACTGTCTTGTGGTTTTATCTTGTTGTTTGGCGGTAGTTGCTCTTCCATCTGCAGCGCACCGCTCTGTTTGCTAGTGACACGCTCCATGTTACATATCATTTCCTTTATCCTTTTTTAAAGGTCACGTATGTATATGTTTTATGTTTTAATAAATCATATTATGTTTTATTAAAATATTCTTTTAATATAAACCTTATATCGTATATATATGTCTTAAGATTTAATATCTCACATTGTGTTTTATTAATGTATTCTTTTAATATAAACATTATAACTTTATACTTAGTGCCCTTTTTAATTAATTTA
>APFE031620676.1:72451-120633 GCA_000404065.3 Pinus taeda
GGAGCAACTGAATTTAAGGGTTTCTAGGCCCTATCACAACATATGTTCAATGGATTCTAAAAGAATTGAAGTGTGTGGGATAATTAAAGATTTACAGGTTTTCCTAGCTGCATACACAGATAGAATAATGACTATGGATATTGTTGTGATAGATGTTCTAGATGCATGGGGAATGCTCCTATCAAGAAAATGGGCATCAAATCTGGGTGGCAGCCTTCAAATGGACTTATCATATGCCACCATCCCCATGCCTGATAATACCTTTGTCAGACTTGATCGAGAGTTAGAGAAAAGATATCATGTTGAAGATCCAAGGACGCCCAATAATGAGATTATCTATAGATCATGCCAGACAGGGAGTGATGCAGTGTTGACAAATTTCTTTCCCCCCTTAACAGAACAGATTCAAAACGAAGAGATTAGGCATAGCTCAAAAAGATTGAGTACTTCAAATTTTCCATCAAAGCATTTTCAAGACAAAGCAGTAGGATTGGCAATAAATGCATCATCATCACCATCGCAACTAACCAAGAAGAAAACAAAAAAGCGAAAAAAGAATAAAAATATAAGAAATGAACCACCAATTTTGAGCAGGATCAAGCCTCAACGCATCAATAGTCGGAAAAGGAAAAGGAAGAGGTTTGGTATATCTGATGGCCACAAGCATGTTGAAATTGGGGCAATTCATGATCCCAAGATAGTCAGAATTGGGCAAGGCACATCAAAGAAAGAACCTATGGACCTGCCTGTGAGTAGGCAGGTTCTCAAAATGGATTTCACCGAAGACATCTGATGCCATGGGGCATCTTTTTGTATCGTATTTCTAACCCTATCTCGTGTCATGTTTGTTTAATTAGTTTTATTTCTTGAATAAATTGTCATTTATGCTCTTAGAATAAATTTCCATTTCTTTGTTTCTGTATTCTATTTCATTTGATGATATTTTGAATAGATACTGATGATATATGTCTTTTGTCGGTGGATGCAGATTCCAGGTTCTTGCACACTATTACTTCATATCTAGTATGCATCCCCATATGGAGCCAAATGTTGACTACTGGAGTAGCACCTGATGATTATGTGAAGACTCCATGCCCAAGGATGATCCAGAGGACACTTGTACCATCAGATGTCATCAGTCACAAGAGTTTTTTAACTCTCCTTCTATCTTCTCATCATCTTTCTTGTACCCAGATTCCACCCTGCGGGGAATTGTAATAAGTGATGCTAGTATGATGAGTTTCTTGAATTTGTAACAGGCCTAGGATGTGGGACTCGATCAGCAAACGAGTACACCTTGGAGTGTTTTTTTTATCCGGTTAATTATCCCTTCTTTTTCAGAGGCGGATAATTCTCTGGATTTTTTTCACTCATTTTTACCCCAAAGCAGAGGTGACGGTTTGAAGATTGAGCCCCTAACCCATCTTAGTGTCTAGGGTCGTCGATGTATATTACCATACTAGATCACACGTAAAGTTTCGTGGAATTTGGCTAGGTCTAAGTAGGATTTTTTAATAGTTAAAAATTTCCCGCCAAACGGGATTTTTTAATTATTTTTTATGTAAAGGGATAAATAAGTGGCCTTAGGAAATGTCTGGGGCGTATGACCACTCGAAATTCATCCTCAGAGGCCCAACATTCTTCTAGAGCCTACTTTGGGGGTAAAAAAATGACTCAGAGCCCCTCAAAAACAGATTTTTCAAGTGACAGTAGCAAAAATGAAGAAGAAATTCAAAAAAATGAATAATTGGAAAAATTTATAAATTTTTCCAAAGTCAAAATAAGTCAAATTTTGACATGGAAATTAAGCAGAGAATCAAGGGTGATGTGGCATGAAATGTGGGGCCCACCTCAAGTCAAAGTTTCAATAGAAAGTCAAAGTCAAAGCAAGTCAAAAGTCAAAGTCAAAGGCACCACATTGAGTTCATAAGGCAATGGAATTTTTTGAAGTTCACTTTGATTTAATTTTTGAGGTTGAGAAATTAAAATTTATAAGGTTGAAAGTTTAGAATTAATGAGTGGGAAATGGACCCACCTCAGCCCACTAAAAATACGCATGCAAATTGAAATACGTACAACTCCCAATCAAAGTCCGTACGCAGGTCATACAGCACTACGTGGTTAGCAAGTCAACAAACAATATTTATCGTGAGTCAAATAGCAAGTTAAGGCAGCCTACTCAGCATAGAACACCCAGTCAACAGGTCAGCACAGTGTTACGTGGCCAGCATGTTACGCTGGCAAGTCCGTACGCAGATTATGGCAGCATTAACGTGAGCAGTAAGAGCATTGACGTGGGCAGCGTTAACGTGGCAATTTATACAACAGTTCAACCAGCAGTTAAAGAGGCAATAAATAGTAGTTCTAACGCAGCAGTCAACTATAGCATATACGCAATCTAAAGGCAGCCACGTGGGCATCATGTTTATGTGCACAGCAGTTTACAAAGGCAATATACAGCAATTTAAAGGCAGCGGATTAACAGCAATTTAGAGGCAGTTATCTCCAGCATATGGACAGTCCTATAAGCCACTTGGAATTTGACATGGTCTTGGGATCTTCACCATTGTGCCACTTGTCATTGGAATTTTCCTTGGGATCATCTCCCATTTTCTTATTTATATGAGCCTTGGGCTCTTATTGAAAGGAGAGAACGAGCTGTTGGGCTTGCGGAAGCTCTGCTGGATTGTGTACTTACCTTTCATATAAATAAATAAAAGTCTTTGGGGTTACTGGCTTCGTTTGTGGCGCATGCTTTGGTTGATGAGGTATACCTGTGTCGTTTGATATTCATTTGATTTCATATTTGCTATCTAGTTGTTTTTCTTTGTGCATTTGCCTGAAGGCATTATTGTCTAAGGAGGAGAGATTTGCAGCTATCTCAAATCTCCTTTGGGCTTGGTATATTTTGTACACTTGTTGTAGCTTATCATTCTCGGTTGAATGACAAGCTCAACTTGGTCTCTATATGCCAAGTCTCTTTTGCACTAACAATTGGTTTGCAAGCATTTTTTGTGTTTTCAAGGGATAGGTTGCCAGCTCTATTGGAGTGTGAGGACTTCTTCGGTTGGAATAGTCACCTCCAAGGATATCAAAGGTCCCACAAGTTGTTCAAGCCAGCAATCTCATAAGACATCAAAAGATTTACTCAAGAGGGAGTTTCTTGAGCCCTTAGCTTATTTTCTATCTTGAAAAATTATCGCATATTTTCTTCTTTCATTTGAAAGCATTTGACTTCGTTCTAAGCAAATAAAAAATACAATAAAAAAATTTCATTTCTTAAAGGGCAACGCTTTGAAGGCACTGGTCGTTTATGTGTTTCATGCTTATCTCATGTGTTAATGGCTATTGCTCATATCAAGTTTTGCTTGTAGATCTTAGATAAATAATCTATTTTAACTCTAACAGTTCTCCTAGAATCTCGCATCTTTGTTTTTACCTTAACTTTTCATTAGGGACCACCCCCCTTAGCTAACCTAGGAGATAGCTAAAACGGAGAGAGTTGGGATTAGTGTGACAGCCCCTTCTCTGAATCCCCTGCCACCAACCACACCTTGTGGGGTTGAAGGCTTTTCTCACTGACTCGTAGGTAGGTGCGGGCGGCAGGGTCAACAGTAGGCAAGTGGAATCTACTAGCTATGGGGTGGATGTCTCCATCATGATAATGCCGGTATCCCCTGTGATGGTCGCGGGGTTTACTATCCTGCTGGAGCTGAACAAAGTCTCTGAATGAGAGAGCATCCCTGAAATCCTGTCCATAGGCCTGGTACTTTGCAAAATAATCGCCCATAAGACCGGGCTCTGCTCTCTCCTGGGCTCCAGCCCCCGTGTCTGCTCCCAGGAAAGTGGGCATGGTAGAGCGTGTAAGGGCATGTGAGGCCATCTGCTGAGTAGTATCACGTTGAGTGGCACCCTGCTTTGGCAAATGGTGGGATATACCCGATCCCTCACCAACCTGGAAAGCCCGTGGGTTCTCATGCTGTCTAGCCTCCACTGCCGTGAATCTCTGCCCCATCACCTCGATCTGCCTCGACAGATCATGCACTGATTTGAGGAGCATGTCCGCAAATCTCTTCCCATCCTCATCTGCCATCGGATCCTCCTACTCTGCATCCACCACAAGCTCCTCCTATTCTGTGTTCACTACAGGCTCCTCCTGTTCTGTGTCCACCACCCGAACACAGTCTCTCTCTCCGTAGGTGTTCTCCAACCTATGCTCAGTATCTCTGTATTTCTTACTCTGTAACAGATGTAGGGCTTCTCCCCCACGATCATAGACTACTAGCTCCACACGCTGAGCCAGATCTATGCTCTGATACCACTGTAATATCCCTTTTCAGGGATATCCCTCAAACACAAGCAAACTCCAACCAGGGATGGACTGGGAGGGCGTTTACCAGATATGTCGCCTCTGAAAAGAGGACGAGATCTGGAGGCTACCTGGCCCTTTCCAAACTCTGTCTAAGAGTATAGGAGAAAAACACACAAGTGATATAGTAGCCGGGAAGCTCAAGAGATAAAAATAACAGTAGTGTAACATACAATAATGTGTACATGGAATATAAGCAGATACTCAAGAAATGCAGAGAGAAATGCTAAGCCATTTTATTATACTAAGTAATGGAAAAAGTACAGGAGGTGATTAGAAAGATAGCACCTCGACTTGCACAAGACAAGTCAAGAAATACACTCAGAATGGTAAGGAAATGGCCTCTCTCTGAATTGCGTCCAAGCTGCCAGAGAACTGTTGTGTTGCTGCTATTGCTGGAATCAAGTGAGGGTTTGGGGTTGTTTCCCTCCTCAGAAAATGCTGAAACTCTAGAATCAGCCTTTGCTCAATAGACCTAGAAAGGCCCAGAAAGCTTTTCTAAAAAAGCTGACCCCCAAAAATCACCCCCTTGAGGATCTATGTTATCCCTCAAGGCTCTGCGCTGCCACTGAAGAGAATCCTCCAAAACTCTGCCTGAGACTCTGCCAAAATCCTCCAATATGCACGGGCTAATCCCTTGCTCAATCTCCAAGCTCAACTCCTCCACATAAATCCAATACGAAGCTCCTACCAAAAGAGACTACGTCCTCCTCTCTTGAGACTGCGCAGTCATCAAAATGCTCAGTTCTTCCTCAACTCCAAAGATCGATCCTGCTACAAAAGACTGATGAAACTACCTTGCTCGAGCAGGCACTCGAAGTCCCTGGGGCTAAGAGTGAGATCTCCGAACGGAGACACTCAATGCACTAAACAGTACTGCAGACAGGCTAAACAGCGAGTGTGCTCTAAGTCGAAGTGACTAGCTCAAATGTAACATAATCGAATGCCAAAATGAAGAGGCTCCTCTCTCCTTTATAGCGTTGGCCTCTCTGAAAACCCTAAGGCCCACCTCCTCCAACGTAGCCTCTCTCCTGCCACGTGCTCCTCTCCATCTATGCAGTCCCTCCAAGTGTCTACATGGGCCCCCTTCTCTACGTGGTCCTTTGGCCCCCTCGGCTCCTCTTTTAGGTTACAACGTTGTGCTACTAGGGAGAGACTTTATTCAAAAAGTGAGTTATGTCCCCCTTTCTTCACCTTTTTATTTATAAATAACTATAGAAGGCAAAATTGAGCAAAATCGAATATTCCAATTAGCCATGGCTAATTAGGAATATTACAGAGTGGGTTGGTCTCTCCAAAGACTTCCCCTCATGTTTGATTCTTTAAAACCAACTAGAGCATTCTATACCTAGAGCATACTTCTAAATCAAATATCAATGCAAAATAGCTCTACATTAACAAATCTACAAGAGCATATGGAAGCAAATTAGATCAAAGCATGAGTAAAAGGAAGTATACCAGTGCTCAACAATTTATCACACTCGAAAAGGAGGAACACCTCATGAATGAAACCCCAAAGTCTTTATTGATATTTATGAAAGTGTACAAGGTAGCGGCGCTTCCGCAAGCACAATAGCTAGTAACAATCTTATGTAATGTGAGAGTCCATAACTCTATTATATAGAGAGTTGGAAGCAAATTCCAATGAAAAATGACAATGGTAAATGGTATTGGAGCCAATCTCAATGTAGAAGTGATTAAACAAGTGGCATAAGGTGACAATCCCAAAAAGAAATTCAAAGTTGTTGAATGGAGCTCCAATGCCAAGTGTAAAAATCGAGTTCTGGCAAGTGGACATCATTTTCTTCTTCTCTTATGTGCCAAATTCGAATTTTGTGGTGGAATGACAAGTGTATATGGGTGGTATCCCATATGGGGACAATTTCCCACAAAAATCTCCACCAAACATTCTCCCAAATCCTCCCAAATGTGCATTAACTTCACAAATTCGAATTTCCAAGCAGCATTTTCATTTCATGCCAAAAATTCGATTTTATTTAAGCACATATACTTTATTTGATTTTAGGAATCCACATCACCTTGGGACTTCATTTTAACTCCCCCATAATTTTCCACCTCATTTCCACAACATTTAGCATGTGTGGATATTTAGTTTTTTCCATTTATTTAATTTCTATCTTAATTAATTGCCAGATTTCCCACTAAGCTTAAGAAAAGTGGGTTTTGAGGATCCAAAACACATTATTAACCCCTCAAAGTGTGTCATAGTAGAAAGTTGAGGGTGAGAGGTGTAATTTTAATTACTCATACCCCATACAACTTCTCTAGACTACACTTATTACAATTTAAATACAATTTTATTTGCAATTTTTGACTTGCGGGAAATCTAAAAAATTGAAAAATGGCTACCTAGACCTAACCAAATTCCACGAAAATTTGTGCGATCAAGTATGGTAATATACATTGACTCTAGACACTAAGATGTGTCAGGGGCTCAACCTTCAAATCGTCACCTTGGCTTTGGGGTAAAATGTGAGTGAAAAAACCTATAAAATTATCCGCCCCTGAAAAGAAGGGATAATTAACCAGATAAAAAAACACTCCAAGGTGTACTCGTTCGCTGATCGAGTCCCAACATCCTAGGCCTGTTACAGATTCAAAGCTCATCATTACTAGTATCACTTATTACAATTCCCCGTAGGGTATGGAATTTGGATACAAGAAAAATGATGAGAAAATAGAAGTAGAGTTGAAAAACTCTGTTGACTGATGATATCTAATGGTACAAGTGTCCTCTGGATTATCCTTGGGCATGGAGTCTTCATATAGTCATCAGGTGCCACTCCAGTGGTCAACATTTGGCTCCATATGGGGATGCATGCTAGATATGAAGTGATAGTGTCCATATATCAGTAGTATCCATTCAAAATATCATGAAAAGAAATCAAGTACAGAAATGAAGAAATGAAAATTTATTCTAAGAGCATAAATGACAATTTATTCATGAAATAAAACCACTTAAACAAAAATGACACGAGATAAGGTTAGAAATATGATACAAAAAGATGCCCCATGGCATCAGATGTCTTCGGTGAAATCCATCTTGAGAACCTGTCTACTCACAGGCAAGTCCATAGGTTCTTTCTTTGATGTGCCTAGCCCAATTCTGACTATCTTGGGACGATGACTTGCCCCAATATTAACATGTTTGCGGCCATCAGATATACCAAACCTCATCCTTTTCCTTTTCCGACTATTGATGCATTGAGACTTGATCTTGCTCAAAATTGGTGGTTCACTTTTTATATCATTTTTCCTTTTTCGCTTTTTTCTTTTCTTGGTTAGTTGTGATCGTTATGATGATGCATTTATTTCCAATCCTACTGCTTTGTCTTGAAAATTCTCTGATGGAAAATTTGAAGTGCCGAATCTTCTTGAGCTATGCCTAATCTCTTCGTTTTGAATCTGTTCTGTTAAGGGGGGAAGGAAATTTGTCAACACTGCATCACTCCCTGTCTGGCATGATCTATAGATAATCTCATCGTTGGGTTTCCTTGGATCTTCAACATAATATTTTTTCTCCAACTCTGGATCAAGTCTGACAAAGATATTATCAGGCATGGGGATGGTGGCATATGATAAGTCCATTTGAAGGCTGCCACCTAGATCTGCTACCCATTTTCTTGATAGGAGCATTTCCCATGAATTTGGAACATCTATCACAACAATATCCATAGTCATTATTCTATTTGTGTATGCAGTGAAGCAAACCTGTAAATCTTTAATGATCCCACACACTTTAATTCTTTTAGAATCCATTGAACATATGTTATGATAGGGCCTAGAAACCCTTAAATTCAGTTGCTCCATGCCTTTCTTGGTCATGACATTTGATGAAGCCCCTGAATCAAGCATGCAGCTGTGTAAAAGACGATCATTCACTATCAAAGAAACATAAAATGGTAGATGATCTTCATTCCCCACATAACAGTTCATACTTTTCAATACAATTTCTTCATCTTCTGGTTCGTCACTAGGCTTTTCTTCCCTTTGAGTAACTTCAATAGCACTTAGTAACTTGGCCCTTTGAGATGGTATCTTTAAAAGTACTCTCACTGGAATAGAAACCTTTGCATTATTCAATCAATTGCCTAAGTCAAAATTCAATTCTGAAGTAGGAGGAGAAAAATTTCTGTGATTATTCTGGTCTTGGATATCCCTTCTCTGATAAGTCATCCCTCTGTGTTTTGCCATAGCAAGAATCTATCCAGATGTAGGTTTTTCCCCAAAAATCTTAGTGACCTTATCAAAATTTGCAATCATACTGTAAACCCCAAGATTATTAGGCATATGGTCAATCTCTTGATTTCTCTCTGTTGTCACACAGATTGTCACGACAACGCTCAGACCGAGGGCTGTCACCCTGAGCCCCGATCTCTCCGTTTAAGCCTGTCTCCCGCGCCTAAGGGGGCTAGACCCTATGGGATAATGGATGACCAACTGGGGACCAGTTGGGTTGGGAGACACGAGGGGCAACAAGCACTTAATTGATTTTATTAAGTTAATAGACCAGTGCCTTATGAAATAAATGATTAAACGATTATTTATTGAATATTGCAGAAATATAAACCATGTAGAACAATAATTTATCATCAAATAACCCAAGCGATGTAAGATTTTCAACAAATGCACAACCCCTTTAAATGATCCAGCAATTAAACTTCAAGAAAAATTAAATGCTCTAAATGACCATAAAATTTAAATGCTAACCAGCTACCACTTTCATATAGCCAACTTGTAAATAAACATTTTAAGTGCGTTTAGCTATAGAAAAATGGACCATAAAAAATGAATTTTCAATTTTTTTTACTAAGCTTTTTCAAAATATTTTTTAATTTTTAAATATTTTAATTTTTTTATTTTTGTTTTGTTTGCAGGTGCTGGAGCAGCGTGGAAGGAATCTGCAGGAAGTAATGCTGAAGAGAAATGCGGAAATGGAGCTATGAGGAGACAGGGACTTGATTTGCAATAGAGTGAGAGGAGCTCTAAATATTTTCCAAAATTCTTGACAAAATTTTTAACTCGCTCTCCTTCAGATTTCTTGAAACCCTCATAAAAAAAATTTAGATCTGAAAATGAATGATTTTAAAACCCTTGGAATGCAAGATTGCTGGTTGATATTTTTGGAAAGCAATTTTAAATGAAACCCCAGCAAACAGATAGCTTGGAGAATCTCAAATTTTTTTAGCAAAAAACCTGCAAGAACTGATCCTGAGGCCAGATCTTACCCTCCAGGGCCTAGATCTGGCTTCAAACAAAAATTTCTCCTCAAACCTGTAACCTGCAACCTGTAATGGCAAAACAGAACACCCAAAGATAATATGTGCAAGAATCGAAACTAAAAACCCTAACTAAATAATTACAATATTCACAAACTGCAAACTCTAAAATAGCCAGATTTCTCGTTATGCCACAAATATTTTCAGAATTTAAATTTTAATGTGAGATACTTCAGAAAACCCTGTATGCATTCATTAAAAAAAAAAAAAATCAGATGATAAGCCCGAGATTAAAAACTAGCTGGGCTCTTTCAGAAAACACAATCCGGGAGTTGGCTGGTTCAGCCGAGTACTTCCCCTAACGCCCAGTAAACTCAAAACTTAAGATTTCCTACACAGCTTAAAATCAACCGTTAACATAGAGGGAGAAAACAATAGTGAAATCCAGATCAAATGGAGATACCTGCCATTATATTTCAGAACCTAAATTATCATTTAAACCCTAGAGATCAGACAAGATACATGTGCCTAAATCAATCTTCGTCAAGCTAAAATCAATAGCTGAAAATAAAATTATGCAGAAAATAAATCATCTTACAGCGCTTTCAGAAGAGTAACACCAGCAAGATTTTTAACCCCAAAGTCTTTCTTTATTGCACAAGAAATGACTACAAGAGAGCTTCTTCAGCACCAGACTCTTGGATCAAATCTGATCTCAAATGACCCCTAGCACCCTATTTAAAGGAAAAATTCCCAACGGCTAGTTCAAATGATCCATGTCAAACTAATCTCGACCGTCGATGAACATCAAGATTTCTCTTAATCTCATCTGTCAAATTTTTAAATGCATTTTAATATATTAGAAAATTGAAATTCTACATTTATTTACTCAAAAACTTGACTTATTATTATTTTATTAAATTTTTTTTTTTTTTATTTTTATTGATTATATTTTTTTATTATTATTATTTATTTATTTATTTATTTTTATATTTTTTATATTTTTAATTTATATATATTATATATATATATATATATATATATATATATATATATATATATATATATATATATATATATTTTAATTTTTTGACTTTTTAAAATTACCAATGTGGAAAAAGTCGAAGTCGGGATTATTTCGACAAAGGTCCAAAAGTTGAAAAACTCGTCAAAGTTGGGAATTTTTTGAAAAAGTCGGCAAAAAGTCGGCAAAATTAAAAAAGCACAAAATTATTCATTTTATTTTTTTATTTTTTTTAACATCTAGAGTATCCACAACATCAAATAAATGCATTTCCACATAAACATGTAATGTAAGCTAATATATAATATGTATATGAAGTCTGGTGCTACATCACATATCAAAATAGTGAATCAACTCCTGAATTTTGAGTCTTGTCCGAGTCTCAACTCTCAAGAGTCAAAATATCAACAAAATATATAATAAATGTATATCATGAGTCATCTAAAAGTCATCAAGTAATCAGTCACTGAGATCCTCTTCCCCTTTTAATTTTTGTTTCCGCTAATTGTATTAAGAAATAAGTCATGCATTTATTCAGTAGATTGTAATCTGCTTGGGTAATAAGGTGTCAGGTGGTAGGTCCAATGAAAATTAACAGTGAGTATCATAGTAGATGTGAATATTAACGCTTGGTGACTCCAAGCTGCTTATTTTATGAGAAAACAGTAGATGTCAGATTACTAACCTAGCCTTGGCATCTATTATTCAAAAACTCTTGGAGGTAAAATCCACTTCTGATACATAACCTTTCCCCACATTTACAAGGAGTTCACCACTAAAGAAGATTCCCTTTCAAAACGTGCTCTCATTGCAGGAAGGATCTTTGCTGTCACAAGATTTCACAAGTACTTTGTTCCTGTTTGAAAAATGGGTTTTTTTTGAGGCATTGGTTTTGTTTTTTTTGGACAGGTTGTTGTTATTTGATCTTCATGACCTCCTCTTTGTTGTTTCTTCTGGAAGCATTCAACAACTGTAACAATGTTTTTGATGGTGTGGGGTTCTTTCTACGGAACACTGTTGTATGCCTGTCCTTTTGGTACTTTTGTAATCTTTTGAAGGGGCAGTGGCTGTTAGAGTCTGGATCACTGAAAGCCTAGAGGCTTAGCCAATGTATACTTTGCTTTCTAACTAGAAATATGAAGTATAAAGATTTGTTTTTCCTTGGAAAACAAAAACATATCTTAACCTCAAAACTAATAGATTACAAATGAGACTACCATGCTCAGAAGAAGTATGACAAACAATACAATGCAATAACTTGAAAATGCATGGATGGAAGCTTCAATTTACAGTTTTTTCACCTTTGCGGCCTCTTTATCTGCGGCCTGGGATGGGAGGCAGACTTTTTGGGTCGACTCACAATAAAATCAGGAGTACAAAGAAAAAATTGCGAATTTTTTCCTTTGTGAAAAAGTCGCCAAAAAGCCGAGGGATTAAATCGTTTAGCTCAAAAAATCGCGTTTTTAGGATTAAATCGAGATTTTTTGCAGACTTTTTCCACACTGAAAATTATTTATATCTTTTATTTTTTTAATGTTTTATTATTTATTTTTTCAATTTTTTTAATTTTTTATTTTTTATTTTTTAAATGGATCCTCGAACTTAGCCTTTGGAAAAATCACCTAGGACCTAGGACTTAGGACTTATGAGGGGATTAAAAATTTTTCTAACCTTCAAGACACTTTACATGATGACTTTTACAATTTTACATCTTAAGGGGGAAAACCCATTTGACATAAACCCTCATTGACCACCCAGTTCTGCGACCAAATATAATCTAGTAGATCAACGCACTAAGATTCTCCTAAGATTCTAATGACAAAATTCATTTCGGCTTTGGGCTTAGGCTGAAGGAAAACTCTGCCGATCATGGATCGGTGAGACAAAAAACCTTCCGGAACGTAGATTATCACTAGAAAATTAGGTCCACCTAGGCAATTTTCGTACATGACTCAGCTTTGCTAAGATTATTTACAATTCACACATGCACACTGGGTTTACAACATAATATGATAAGGTCGACGATGATTGTCGAATGGCACGGACACATCGATCAAGCGCTATCCCTTTTGCGAAGAAAAGGGGGTGTACTGCTATGGGTAGTTGACACGTAGTGGTCAACATCTGGCTCTACTTGGGGACACGTTGATGCACTGTAGGAATGTGAGAATCCAGAATCTGCATCCATGCAACACACAACAAAATATAAGTAGCGTCCGTCCAAAAATCATCATATAACATTAAGCACATGAAAGATATAAGCTCTTCATTTATTAACTATCTGGAAAAGTAAATCTAATCCTAAAACATAAATGAAAATGCTGAAAAAACAAGTAGGGTTAGAAATACAATACAAAGGATGCCCCATGGCATCAGATGTGTTCAATATAGTGTATACTAAGTATTTCCCTACTTTTAGGCAAATCTGACGGCTACTTACCAGATGTACCATGTCCAATTCTGCATATGGTAGGACTTTTTCCTATCTGAAAATCAAGCTGCTCGCGGCCGTCTGATGTATCAAATCTTCTTCTCGTTCTCTTTCTTTTGCGTTTTTTCTTCCTGGCAAGCTGTGTCACTGATGACGTGAAACTTTTTGTTTCAAAGCTCTCAGATGAAGTATGTAAGATATGTGTGACATGCCTTTCTTCATTTTGCATCTGCCCTGTCAAGGATGATGGATCAATCTCACAGGTGCCATGAGTTATAACTTGATCTTCAATGACTGGTGGATTAACCGTGTGAGCATCAATTTGATTATTAATTTCTCTTTTATCCAGGTCACCTTCAATTATCCACTTTTCAATGGAACAAAGGACCTCATAAAATGATGGAGCTTGCTGTAACAGATAAGGAGGCTCCTGATCTATTGATGTTCCTTGGTTTCTATCATCCTCTGACAATTGTTGAAACTTCTGAACCTGTATTTTAATGGCATCTATCTTACTAGAGTGTTCAGCCTTTATAGCACTGATTTCCCTGGCATGGTCTTCTTCCATGGTCAATAACTTATTCTGAAGACATATCTGATTAGCTTCCATATCTTTTATTACTTTATCGTCCTTTTCCTTTATGGTCATCAAGCAATGTTGCATGGAGTTTATCTCTTTCTTATGATTTTCTTGCATGTTCGTCATATTTTCCTCTAAGCATGATAACTTGCTTTGCATAAAACTAATTTCTATGTCATGATTAGTTTTCATGGCCTCAATTTCCTTAGCATGCTGATTTTGCATAATCTCCATCTCCTTATTACATTTTTCCAGGTGGATGCATAAAGTTCTCACATCATTAGCGTAATTAGTTTGATTGATCTCCATATTTTTTACCACCCGCATTAGTTCTTGTATAATTTGCTTCTGATCTTCCTTTTCATTATCAACACTGTTTTTACAATTTGTCCCTGCTTTTCCACTATCATGGATTTGATCTGCAATGGTATAGGTGGATGGCACATTCTGATATGAAGAATTGTCTTAGAATCTTTCATCGACAGCTGGACCTTTTACAAGATTACTTTCATTCTGTTGCACAATTTTCGGGGCACAAGGCGAGCTATCTGGATCACCATATCTATCTTTAAAAGCATCGACAATGTCTTGTAAAGAAGTGAAAGAATCTCCAGGACAATATTAAACCAGTTCAAAGCATCACCCTTTAAAGAATGGACAAATAGACGCATCTTGACATCTTCATGATTATATTGAGGAAGTCTACAATATATGATCATTACACAAGTAAACCTGTTTAAATGCTGTCTAACAGTGACTGAATCACCACCTGAGAACAAAAATAATTTAGAAATGGCCTCTATCGGAAAATCATGGAGATTATGAGTAAAATGACATGGTTTAAATGAATAATCCATGATGAATAACGAGGGACCAAATGGATGATAGAATGAGATCTCTGCTCAAGAAAATCAATAGATGAAAGAAGTGGAGTCGCCACTTGAACAATGAATCTAATTCTAGGATCCAAAAAGCAACAAACAAGCTGATATGAGGGAGGCTTCTTGTCTGGGAAAAATAAAAGAAATGGAATGGAGTCGCCACCCGAACAAGAAATGAACTGAAGAGAAGTTGCTGATATGACGAAAGATAAGGTGATGAAAAGATCAAAAGACGCCAAAGAATGTTGGCCGTTTGACAGGCTAATGAATGGCGTAAAATATGAGATGATGCCAAAAAAATTTGACTTTGCCAGCTCAAATGAAAAATAAGAAAGAAGAAATAATGATGAATGTCGAATAAACCAAGGGCAGAAAAAACTCTATCCCTGGCAACGACGCCAAAAAATGTTGGCGTTGCCGACTCAAGCGAATGATAGAAAGATGAACGATGAATGATGAAAAGTCGTTGAAACATTGAGAATAAAGTACCCCGGGAACAGCGCCAAAAAATGTTGTCGCACAGATTGTGACGACAACGCTCAGACCGGAAGCTGTCACCCTGATCCCCGATCTCTCCGTTTAAGCCTGTCTCCCGCGCCTAAGGGGGGTAGACCCTATGGGATAATGGATGACCAACTGGGGACCAGTTGGGTTGGGAGACACGAGGGGCAACAAGCACTTAATTGATTTTATTAAGTTAATAGACCAGTGCCTTATGAAATAAATGATTAAACGATTATTTATTGAATATCGCAGAAATATAAACCATGTAGAACAATAATTTATCATCAAATAACTCAAGCAATGTAAGATTTTCAACAAATGCACAACCCCTTTAAATGATCCAGCAATTAAACTTCAAGAAAAATTAAATGCTCTAAATGACCATAAAATTTAAATGCTGACCAGCTACCACTTTCATATAGGCAACTTGTAAATAAACATTTTAAGTGTGTTTAGCTATAGAAAAATGGACCATAAAAAATGAATTTTCAAATTTTTTTATTAAGCTTTTTCAAAATATTTTTTAATTTTTTAATTTTTAAATATTTTAATATTTTAATTTTTGTTTTGTTTGCAGGTGCTGGAGCAGCGTGGAAGGAATCCGCATGAAGTAATGTTGAAGAGAAATGCGGAAATGGAGCTATGAGGAGACAGGGATTTGATTTGCAGCAGAGTGAGAGGAGCTCTAAATATTTTCCAGAAATCTTGACAAAAATTTTAACTCGCTCTCCTTCAGATTTCTTGAAACCTTCATAAAAAAATTTAGATCTGAAAATGAATGATTTTAAAACCCTTGGAATGCAAGATTGCTGGTTGATATTTTTGGAAAGCAATTTTAAATGAAACCCCAGCAAACAGATAGCTTGGAGAATCTCGAATTTCTTCAGCGAAAAACCTGCAAGAACTGATCCTAAGGCCAAATCTTACCCTCCAGGGCCTAGATCTGACTTCAAACAAAAGTTTCTCCTCATACTTGTAACCTGCAACCTGTAATGGCAAAACAGAACACCCAAAGATAATATGTGCAAGAATCGAAACTAAAAACCCTAACTAAATAATTACAATATTCACAAATTGCAGACTCTAAAATAGCCAGATTTCTCGTTATGCCACAAATATTTTCAGAATTTAAATTTTAATGTGAGATACTTCAAAAAACCCTGCATGCATTCATTAAAAAAAAAAAAAATTCAGATGATAAGCCGGGGATTAAAAACTAGCTGAGCTCTTTCAGAAAACACAATCCGGGAGTTGACTGGTTCAGTCGAGAACTTCCCCTAACGCCCAGTAAACTCAAAACTTAAGATTTCCTACATAGCTTAAAATCAACCATTAACATAGAGGGAGAAAACAATAGTGAAATCCAGATCAAATGGAGATACCTATCATTATATTTCAGAACCTAAACTATTATTTAAACCCTAGAGATCAGACAAGATACCTGTGCCTGAATCAATCTTCGTCAAGCTAAAATCAATAGCTGAAAATAAAATTATACAGAAAAATAAATCATCTTACAACGCTTTCAGAAGAGTAACACCAGCAAGATTTTTAACCCCAAAGTCCTTCTTTATTGCACAAAAAATGACTACAAGAGAGCTTCTTCAGCACCAGACTCTTGGATCAAATCTGATCTCAAATGACCCTTAGCACCCTATTTAAAGGAAAAATTCCCAACGGCTAATTCGAGTGATCCATGTCAAACTAATCTCGACCGTCGATGAGCATCAAGATTTCTCTTAATCTCATCCGTCGAATTTTTAAATGCATTTTAATATATTAGAAAATTGAAATTCTGCATTTATTTACTCAGAAACTTGACTTATTATTATTTTATTAATTTTTAAGATTTATTTATTTTTTTTTTTTTTTTTTTTTTTTTTTTTTTTTTTAATTTATATATATATATTATTTTTGATTTTTTTAAATTATTTTTATTCTTCTTTTTTTTTTTTTTTTTTTTTTTTTTTTTTTTTTTTTTTTTTTATTATAATTTTTTCAATTTTTTATGTTTTAAATGGATCCTCGAACTTAGCCTTTGGAAAAATCACCTAGGACCTAGGACTTAGGGCTTATGAGGGGATTAAAACATTTTCTAACCCTCAAGACACTTTACATCATGACTTTTACAATTTTACATCTTAAGGGGGAAAACCCATTTGACATAGACCCTCATTGACCACTCAGTTTTGCGACCAAATATAATCTAGCAAATCAACGCACTAAGATTCTCCTAGGATTCTAATGACAAAATTCATTTCGGCTTTGGGGTTAGGCTGAAGGAAAACTCTGCCGATCATGGATCAGTGAGACAAAAAACCTTCCGGAACGTAGATTATCATTAGAAAATTAAGTCCACTTAGGCAATTTTCATACATGACTCAGCTCTGCTAAGATTATTTACAATTCACACATGCACATTGGGTTTACAACATAATATGATAAGGTCGACGATGACTGTCGAATGGCACGGACACGCTGATCAAACGCTATCCCTTTTGCAAAGAAAAAGGAGTGTACTGCTATGGGTAGTTGACACGTAGTGGTCAACACTCTCAATGGTGTATATCTAATCCTCCATGGAGAACATATGGATTTGACTAGTTGTCCCTACATGTTCATCTCCTAACATGCCACTTTCCATGATTCTCTTCACATATGGGCATGTGGCTTCTTCATGGAACTGATTACATGGCCTACAAAAAGAGGGAATTTGATCTACCATGTTGGTGGATTCCAATGGATTTGGAGGCCTATGCTCCTGTTGAGGGCCTTTATTATTTTGCCATCTATCATTTGGCCTAGTTTGGAATCTTTGCACTTGTGATCTCTCCATGGCCATCAACCTATTTTGCATGGTTTTCATTTCTTTGATGTGATTTGCTTCCATGCTCTTGATGAGTTAATTCTTTAATAGGATCATGTGTAGTGTCTTCCGCGGCATCGCCTTTGTAATCATTTGATTTTGATGGCCCTCTACTGAAACCAGGAATTTCAGATTTTCCTGACTGCTTTCTAGCCCTTTCTATCTCCAAGGCTTCAAATTGAGCTACACTTCGATTCGTAGGCTCCTTCCTCCTCAACTCATAAGCAGTGTCAACCCCAAAAGCATCTAAATATGAGCATAAAAAAATTCATCAGGAGGTTTAATAGTAGCAGGCATGCTTTTTACTAATTCATTGAATATCTTGTTAAACTCCTCCATGGTCTCATTCTCATTTTTCTTCATGTTGCTAATGGCATTGATCAAATGCCTATTTTCCTTCTTCTCTCCAAACTTATCTAAAAATGCAGTCAGAATGGCTTGTAAAGAGTTATATCAGTTAGCAGGTTGCTCAGTGAGCCAATCAAGAGCATTCTCTTCTAAAGATAAAACAAAAAGCCTCATCTTCACATCCTCATAATTAGCAGTGTTACACCATTTAAAGATACAAACATTAAAAATTTTCACATGTGATGTAGCACTAATGGCATTGTTACCTTAAAAAGAAGGCAACTTTTCAATAACCTTGTCAAGGATATTGTGAGGATAGCCATTTATGTTAGTGAAGTCATAAGGAGCAAAAAGATCATTCATGATGCTAGGCTCTACTTGTTCTTGAAAAAGCAAATGAATATCAGAAATAGCCTCTTTCCCAAGACTAGCAAAAGCTCTACTACGAGAAAGTCTATTCAATATCTCTTTAAAAACCCTTTCAGGATCAGGAGGGGCTAATTAGACGGCTTGAATTTCTCCTAGTAGAGACTCTTGCAAAATTTGGATTGAGTGGAGTCACCACTTGAGCAAGAATCTAAATCTAAAGTTCAAAATGCTAAAACGAAAAGGTTAGTCGATTTTTCCCAGGCACAAGAAGACTTGTCCCTAGAAATGTCACCAAAGATGTTGACCCTGCCGCCTACACCAACATACAAGTCAGTGAGAAAAAGCCTTCAACCCCACAAGGTGTGGTTGGTGGCAAGGAACTCAGAAAAGGGGCTGTCACACTAATCCCAACTCTCTCCATTTGAGCTATCTCCCAGGTTAGCTAAGGGGGTGGTCCCTAATGAAAAGTTAATTGAAAAGATGTGAGTTTCTAGGAGAGTGTTATAGTGAAAATGGATTACTTTTAAGGATTTATGAGAAAATATGAAGTGAGCAACTTGAAATAACAATGCCAATCATTAATATGATTAAAAACCATAAAACCAGTACCTTATAAGGAATTTGCTCAACAATTTAAAGATATATTTGCTTAAAGTAAAATGCAATGCTCTCAAAAGAGAAAACAAAGTAACCCTGAAATGTAAATAAGAATTGTCAGCACAAGATATGTAAGATACAAAATGCTTTTGAGATAATCAGCTTTATAAATCAAAACAAGTGAAACATATCTTGCCAAAACCCAAAAATTAGTAATTAACTTGGAAATGTAAAAGAAAGGAAGTGCTAAACCAAGACATCAATATGCAATTAGACTTTAAACATGAAAAGAAAACACTTGTTTGAAATGATTACAATACTTGCTTTTGGAATAGACTTTGCAAATGAAAACTCAAACCATCAAGAGACAAGTAAAGTAAATGTAATGGAAGGTGCTCTTGGTTAATTTTATTAATTAGCTCTACAAAAAGATTACAATTTAACTCTTCAATCCTCAGACCTCACCCTCGCCCAATGATATGGATCTCACAGTGAGGAGTCAATAGAGGAGTAGAGAATCCCTAAGATGTCTACTTCAACCAACTTATGTTGGGGGTAAAATTTTAATGAGGCTTGGGGTCTTTCTATACTAAAATACCTAGATGAAATGCAAATTGTGTTAATTCCCCAAATTAAAATAATGATACATGCAAATGCTTCAAAGAGATTGATTTGCAATGCTTGAGAATAAAATAGTGTTCAACATAAGTTGCAATTATAACTTCAACTAGAGGAATAAAATTAGCTTACAAGTGTTGCATGTGTTTCATCAATGAATTAAAATGATACAAGTAATTTGCTTGAAAGTAAAATTTGTTTCAAATAGACAATGACAATAATTTGCTCCAATATTCAAGATAACAATGTAGCATACAATTGAAGCATGTATTCAAGTGCTCATGAAACAATTTACCAAGGTACATGGAAATGAATCAAAGTTTGTTAAGAATATAAAATGCTTGCATGTAAAGGATGAATTGCTCAAAGTAAAGTGTAAACTTGTAGCTCCAAGCAACACTGAGAAAAGAAAATGCAAAGCTCAAATGAAATTGTAACAAACTTTAACTTAATCAAATGTGATAGTGAGGTTGTGTTAATTCCCAATTAAAGAATGCATATAAGTGAATGAAGTATGAAAGCTTAAACCAAGCAAATGTCAATCCACCTAAGAGAAATGGGGAGATAGGATACCATGGGAGAAATCCCAAGCTCCCACAAGCAAGTTAGATCTTTTATTAATATTACAATGAGAAGAGGGCCTTTCAAAATTCTCAACTATACTTCAAGGAGAGTCCTCACAATAATTGCTTGAAACTTGGACACTAGACCTCTTTTCTTGAGAAAGTAGTGACAAGATCTCACAAAACTTATGCAAGGGAAACAAGGTGTGAGTTTCCTCCAAATGCCCAGGGCTTAGAGAGGAAAATGGGCAGCCCTCTAGTGAACTTGACTTGGCCAAAATAAGCCTCAAAAGGGCTCACAACATCTTTGGAAATCGAATCCCCAACACTTGCCAAAGGTCCTGCAAACACTTGTTAGATGTTGCGGGAAGTTGTTCTTCAAAATCTGCCACATAAGTGTTAGCAAACAATCCAAACAATGGCTGCAAAATAAGTTAAGTATTAATGGAAAAATCAGCAAGATAAAATGTATATGTACAATTATAATTTACAAAAGGCTAAGCTAAAGAGTGAGGGTAAACTCTCGTCTTTGCTTAGCCATCTTCAAGCTCTTCAATCGCAAATGAAAGAAATGAATTACAATGTTTTTTTAAAAGAGATTTAAATTTAGAAGTTTTCGTCTTGTATACAAGTTATGTGCCAAAATCCTTGCAAAACCACTTTGTAAGATAAAACTATGAAGGTTCAAAGAACAAATGAGAGCTCCTTTAAGAATGTATCAAGAGTGGGTTGATCTCTCCAAAGGCTTCCCCTCACGCTTGATTCTGTAATCCCAACAAGATGTTTCCTCTACAAAACTTCAATCAAGAATTAGTTCCGTATAGATTTAGCAATAAACAATGATAAGAAACTCTTGAGATTTATTTAAAACCAACTAGAGCATTCTATACCTAGAGCATACTTCTAAATCAAATGTCAATGTAAGATAGCTCTACATTAACAAATCTACAAGAGCATATGGAAGCAAATTAGATCAAAGCATGAGTAAAAGGAATTATACCAATGCTCAACAATTTATTACACTCGAAAAGGAGGAACACCTCATGAATGAAACCCCAAAGTCTTTATTGATATTTCTGAAGGTGTACAAGGCAGTAGCGCTTTCGCAAGCACAATAGCTAGTAACAATCTTATCTAATGTGAGAGCCCATGACTCTATTATATAGAGAATTGGGAGCAAATCCCAATGAAGAATGACAATGACAAATGGCATTGGAGCCAATCTCAATGTAGAAGTGATTAAACAAGTGGCATGAGGTGACAATCCCAAAGAGAAATTCGAATTTGTTGAATGGAGCTCCAATGCTAAGTGTAAAAATCAAATTCTGGCAAGTGGACATCATTTTCTTCTTCCCTTATGTGCCAAATTCGAATTTTATGGTAGAATGACAAGTGTATATGGGTGGTAACCCATGTGGGGACAATTTCCCAGAAAAATCTCCACCAAATATTCTTTCAAATCCTCCCAAATGTGCATTAACTTCACAAATTCGAATTTCCAAGCAGCATTTTCATTTAATGCCAGAAATCCGATTTTATTTAAGCACATATCCTTTGTTTGATTTTAGGAATCCATATCACCTTGGGACTTCATTTTAACTCCCCCATAATTTTGCACCCCATTTTCACAACATTTAGCATGTGTGGATATTTATTTTTCTCCATTTAGTTAATTTCTGGCTTAATTAATTGTTAGATTTCCCACTAAACTTAGGAAAAATGGGTTTTGAGGGTCCAAAACACATTATTAACCCCTCAAAGTGTGTCATAGTAGAAAGTTGACGGTGAGAGGTGTAATTTTGATTACTAATACCCCATACAATTTTTCTAGACTACACTTATTACAATTTAAATACAATTTTATTTGCAATTTTTGACCTGCGGAAAATCTAAAAATTAAAAAATGGCTACCTAGACCTAACCAAATTCCACGAAATTTTTTGTGTGATCTAATTATGGTAATATACATAAACTCTAGACACTAAGATGTGTCAGGGGCTCAACCTTCAAACCGTCACCACGGCTTTGGGGTAAAACGTGAGTGAAAAAACCTAGAAAATTATCCGCCTCTAAAAAAGAGGGGATAATTAACCAGATAAAAGAAACACTCTAAGGTGTACTCGTTTGCTGATCAAGTCCCAACATCCTAGGCCTGTTACAGACTCAAAATTCATCATTACTAGTATCACTTATTACAATTCCCTGTAGGGTGTGGAATCTGGGTACGAGAAAGATGATGAAAAGATAGAAGTAGAGTTAAAAAACTCTGTTGACTGACGATATCTGATGGTACAAGTGTCTTCTGGATCATCCTTGGGCATGGAGTCTTCATATAATCATCAGGTGCCACTCCAGTGGTTAACATGCCCAATAGAAAAAATATATTTGTCTTTTCAAACATTAGCCCCAATCGACTTATGGATCTTGACTTACTCACTTATCATTCAATATGGACCTCTCATCATGTGTGAGCCATACAACAAGAAACTCCTCACTCTATAGAAACAGTGCAAATATATAACTTTGGCAGGAAACATACAAAGTTTGTGCAATATATAACAAGACCTTGACAATTGACTAGTGACTTCTTGCTATAAAATGTAGGCCATAATACAACAAATTATCAAAACATCAGTTGACATTGACCATTAACGTTGTGATCTCTACTGGTCTGATTTTTAATACAAGTATCTGAGTGACATATGACAGAAAACGATATGGTCTCGCTATACCTTGTCATACAACATGTTTTGTACCTCGCAATTTTGTTCCTGGGAGCCAAGCGAACACACAATGACAACCACCTCTAAGTCCACACCCTGGTAAGATTTGGAATGCTCCTCTGTGTGATTCAACAACTATGTAGACTTTCTTCACTTTAATCTTCATTCTGATGCAGTCACTTAATCCTTGTACCCAAATGATGATGATCAAACAACAAACACGATTCTACGCAGTGAGACCATGAAACCACAATATATCAACATCTTTGACGTTGCCCAAAACTTGAGTTACAGTTCAGCATAGATGAAAGCCATGACCTGCTTTGAACTATGCCCCACAACCAGTGAATGACACTAAAATCGATCCCTTCAAACTGCTGCTATACGACCCCTTTTTTTCCAACAAGTGAATCACATATCGTCCTAATTGTTCCATGCAGTTACCAAAACAATCAACGCACAGGTGTTCACGTTGATCTGTTGTTGTCCAACTGGCAAGCTATTGGGTCGATCACAGTTGGTAGTGCTCAGAACATTCGTCGATGGATTGAGGCCATACAACGAATTGCCAAGAACTTAGATAACTGGGGAAATTCGACAGCTCTTGCGGTCAAAATTTCTTTCAACACTTCAGTCTATATACTCATGCGCACTGATATCTGTGGCAAATGGAACGTCAGCTAACTTGCTTGACGTGGTCGTGGCAATTTGGTTCTTGTCTCCTGAGATGGCGGTGGAGACCCCGATCAAAATTGGAACTTAGACAGCTCGAAACTCCACCCCATAATACAATGGAACTCTGCCCAATTCTGAGACAACTCGTTCCGCCCTGGGCCAACAATTTATTGCCTGCTAGATTATTTTGATGCTAATCTCGGCCCATGGAACTCGATCCAACAATTTGGCTCAACCTGACATGAGACTTGTATGAAATGCACACAAAAGACAACCACGTCAGAACTGTCCCCTGTTACTACAAGTGTTGAAGTTTCTAAGTCTACCAGTTAGAAACCCTCCATGCACTTTATCTGATTTATTCCTATCTACTTGTTCCGTTACTTAACAAGTTATTTACAATGTAAATACTAAAAATAAACACTAGTGCATGTTCAACATATTACAGATCAACACCTGAAGGAAATAGAAACAATCACACCAAATGACACCATTATTTTTGGACCAATGTTCCTAGAAAAACCCAATGTGGGAAAACCGGTGCAGCTATCTGAGGGTTATCTTATTAAGCAATATCAGAGTACAATTTAGGTGAAAAATCCAGCCTACCCAATAGAGAATTTCCTTGGCAGTAATACCTCTCAATTTGAGACAAATATCCTGGCTAAAACCCCAAAAATACCTTTCGGCAACTCCTCAGCTCCAATCTACCCTAGAAACCCCAGCGTTTGCCTTTTTGGATTGCATCAGCCCCTCTCTCCCAATGCTAGCCCTGCATCACCCTGAATAGGTCTGCGTCATCCTTCTAACCCTCTGCGTCAGCAACACTAGCCTCTCTGAAGCTCTGTGAAGCTCTCGACTACCTCTATGTGGTCCTGTGTGAGCTCTGGCTGCTACTACGTCACTCTCCCTGACTACTGCTCTACTCTCCCGACACTATCTTTGCCTCTCTATCTCTCTATACTCAATGCCCCTCAACTGCAACTCCAATCACTGATTCTATCTCTCTTAGCAAACCCCGCTCTAGAGAATAGAATGACTGATCACTCTGGTGTATTCTCTAAGTGACCCTCAAGCCCCCTTTTATACTTTTCTCGTTGACATATCAATGACCGAGATTAAGTCCCTAATCAACCACTAAGATTAGATTTGGCATGATCCATGTCTTTTGGACCATTCTAACACAGTTTTATATTAATCCACATTAATATTTTAATTTCCCTAAGTTTAGACTTAGGGACTCCATTAAAAATATTAATTATTTTAATATCTCTTGAACTGTTTAGAATTTGCCCAAACCCTTTCTGGGTATTGGAGATCTCATGTGCCCCAACCTCTCCACCAAATTTTGTGGCTAGAGCACATCCGATGCTATTCCAAATCAACACTCCCTCTTAGCGAGGACTGTGCTCTAGCAATACTCCTCACTGAGTATCACCCTGATCATTCGGCATCATTCCCTGTGTTGATGCTAGGCCTGCTGCCCATCATGCTCTGCACTACTGCATCCTGTACTGTTGCCCATGGCTCTGCCACTGCCACTGCTGCATCTATATGACAACTCCCTCTGCATGTGTGTTGCTGTTGGTCCTTTCTCCCAACACTGCATCTGCACTGCAACTCCTCTCATCATGCTGCATCGTGCTTCCCACCGCTACACTGCAACCTAGATATAGAGAAGTAAGTAACTGATCTCCCAACTCTGACCTCTCTGTTGGGCTAGAGACCTTCCTGATGCTGAAGCTCCCTCTGCCGCTGGCAAGTGCTCCCTCTCTGACCTCTGCGCTGCTACAACAACTCCCTACATCTCGCACCGTTGCACACCTCTCTGTGCCATCCTACACTGGTGCAACACTCCCATGCCTCTCGCGCTGTCTCGGGGCTCTTGCACTATAGCTCTCTGTCGCTCCATCTGCATCCATCTCTACCTGACTCAGCCAGTCCTGCTACTCCTCTTCGAGGATCCCATAGCAAGGTCTAATCCAAGAGGTTGGGTACCTCGAGGATCCTGCCCCTCATCACCTATAGTCCAACGAACTACAACTCGATGCCTCCCCACTTCCGCTCAAGTGGTGCATATGCACTCATGGCACAATCATCGTCTGTCAACACTTCCTTGTCTGCCCTTGTTGGCACTGCCTTAGTCTCGGAAGACTCTCCCTTACTCTTCTTCCGTAGACACTGGGTCGCATAATGACCCAGCTCCCCACAATGGAAGCACTTGATCTTGCTGAGATCCTTCTTCTTTTGCTTTTTCTGCTTTCCCGCAGATGTTAGGGCAACATCTTCCTCCTCCTACTTGACTTTGATCCCCTTGCTACTGCTACCCATCTTTGACTGTCATCTGATCTCTTTGGTGAAGAGCAGCCCACATCTCGTCCCAAGATGGAAGTGTCCCTCTACCCAGTATACTCTGGAAAAATACCTCCCAGTCTTCTGAGACAACATTCAGGGTTGTCTTCACCATCAATTCCTGATCCAGCATGGCTTCTGTAGTAGTGAGCTGATCTCGGATCTCATTCAGTCCTCTGAGGAAGGTGTCAATCGGTTCTCCCTTCTTCATCTGATACGACCTCAACTGATTCTCTAGTAACATTATTCTCTGCACAGAAGTATGTTGGTACAATTTCTTGAGGGCCTCCCACATCTCATATGTCTTTTCCTTCTCAGCAATGTGTGGTACTACATGGTCCTTGACCCCGTCAAGGATTGATGCTCTTGGCCCTCGCCATTGCTCCTCGTACTTGCGTCATCATTTGGGTCAAACGGAATAGTTATAACCTTCAAGGCGAAGTTCTTTACACGATTTCTGTCAATTACGGATAAGATTCTGGCCTTCCAAACTACGAAGTTCGACGCTCCGTCCAGTCTATCCTGGTCTCTTACTCCGTGTAGTGCAATGATGCTCTTCTACTTCCCTCCTGGAAGTTCTCGTTCTTACTCCCTCTGATTCTCGATTTCCCTCCTGGAAATCCTTCTGTCGATGTCGAGATGCCCCCTACTCTGATCATCTGTGCAACCACACCATTGATCTGGGTTTCTCGGTTAGAAACCCTCAGTAGCAACTCCCTCCTCTTGGCTTTGCACTGTTAGGTATTGTTCTGACTACGATACCTCACCAACTCCACTCTGCAATGTTCCCACAGCCTTCTAAACCCCAGCAACTTGAAGGTGAGAGCTCCTCAGCTCTGTGCAATCCTGGAACCAACAACCCGGCCTTCTCAGCCAACTGTGTCAGCCTTCCTAGCTTCTGTGTGGCTCTGCGTGAGGCTCCCTTTGCCTTCCTTAGCCTCTGCGCTACCTCTTCCTAGCTCACCCTTGATGACGCAAGCACTGCATCACCCTTTCCTTGTTGTTGCTCTGCTAAAAACAACGTCTGTCACCTCGAGACAGCTGTTTTTTGTTGCTATTGCTCTGCTCGGCTAATGTCCTCAGTCCTCCTGTGATATGCAATCACGCTCTAATACCATGTTAAAGTTTCTAAGTCTATCAGTTAGAAACCCTCCATGCACTTTATCTGATTTATTCCTACCTACTTGTTTCATTACTTAACATGCTATTTACAATGTAAAAACTGAAAATAAACACTAGTGCATGCTCAACATATTACAGATCAACAACTGAAGGAAACAGAGACAATCACACCAAATAACATCATTATTTTTGGACCAATGTCCCCAAAAAAAAACCCAATGTGGGAAAATTGGTGCAGCTATCTGAGGGTTTTCTTATTAACCAATATCATAGTACAATCTGGGTGCCAAATATGGCCTACCCAACAGAGAATTTCCTTGGTAGTAATACCTCTTAGTTTGAGACAAATATCCCAGCTGAAACCCCAGAAACAACTTCCGGCAGCTCCTCAACTCCAATATGCCCCAGAAACCCCAACGTCTACCTTTCTCGACTGCGTCAGCCCCTCTCTGCCCAGCGCTGGCCCTGTATCACCCTGAATGGGTTTGTGTTAGCCTTAGGAGGCCCTGCGTTAGCCTTTGGCCCTCTGCGTCAGCAATGTTGGCCTCTTTGAAGCTCTGTGCAGCTCCCAGCTACCTCTGCGTGAGCTCTAGCTGCTACTGTGTCACTCTTCTCAACTACTGCGCTGCTCTCCCAGCACTATCTCTGCCTCTCTGTCTCTCTGTACTCAATGCCCCTCAACTGCAACTCCGATCACTAATTATATCTCTCTTAGCAAACCCTGCTCTAGAGAATAAAATGACTGATCACTCTGGTGTATTCTTTAAGTGACCCCTAAGCCCCCTCTTATACTTTTCTCATTGACATATCAATGGTCGAGATTAAGTCCCTAATCAACAGCTAAGATTAGATATGGCTTGATCCATGTCTTTTGGACCATTCTAACACAGTTTTATATTAATCCACATTAATATTTTAATTTCCCTAAGTTTAGACTTAGGGACTCTGTTAAAAATATTAATTATCTTAACATCTCCTGAACTGTTTAGAATCTGCCCAAACCCTTTTTGGGTATTGGAGATCTCATGTGCCCCAACCTCTCCACCAAATTTCGTGGCTAGAGCACATCCAATGCTACCCCACATCAACAACAAGAAATATGTTGAGTTGTCATTTGATTTGGAAGAAGTCCACCTTTTAATTGTCATGGGCGGAGAACCCTCAAAATGAATCTAACTTGTCCCTTGCCTGATAAAGCGGCTCCTCTGACGCATTTGCAAGTGGATCCCTTATGCATATTAGACTCGTCATGGTGTTACGATTGCATGGAATGCGGAATCTTTGCCACGTATGCATAGTTTCTATCAATTTTTAGCTTGGATAACAAATGACAATTGAATGGTAAAGGTGCGCCTGTAACCAAATGTCTCTTTAAAGATAAACTTGGATTTGAAGAATTTTTATGCAATGCAACCCTTCAACCTCCTCAAGCAGCGTACACATACAATTGGTAAGTGCCAACGTGATGTATTACAGGAACAATTTTGTTGGAATATATATATCTCCTCTTGGCTTCACTCGCATTTACAAGCTGCCAAATAAACTTTCTTTCACAACATACTTATCTCCACTCTAACGTACAGGAACACTATATTGTGCTCATAGCACTCTTGTACCCAACGCACAACAATTCAGATCTGTGCACAACATCTATTCACACAACTCTGGCAGCTACAATATTATCTTGACCTACACCAAAGATTCAACGGCATAATGACAACGTGATAACTTGATTTCTAACCAGCAATATTGCAGTCCTAGATAGGTTTTCTGACGCCACACAAATAAAGTTGCCCTTTTTTATTATCGATTTGGCCTTCTTAGAATTTGACTTCAACAGGGTAACTCGATGTGTAATTAAACCTCAGGCTGGCAGGAACACCAGCTCAGATACCACTGTAATATCCCAAACGGATATTTGGGTAATTTCGTAGAGATCTAACTCAACCAAAATTTATCCATTAATAACAATCCAATTTACAAAAGATTGCCATGTAAAATATAACAAATAGAGTGCATGCAATTCAATAATATGATGAGCAGAAATAATCTCAGCTTTTATTATAAGAGAAAACTAGGGTTTACATCAATGTTCCACTGAGTTTCCGAGATGGGGAAACGCGGGAGCGGGTATACGCACAAGGAGGCGTATGCAAGAAACCCCAAAATTTAGGGAATTTTCGAGGAAACAAGGGGACGTCATAGCCATAAAAATTATAAAATTATAAATTATAAAAATTTAAAATATAAAAATAAAAAACAAAATCCCAAAAATATGTCAATAACTAAATAGAAAATCTTAATAATTATGAAATGTACATCTAAAGACTAAACATGATCATCATTACTTATTAGACTATTATCATTTATGAATTATCATTTGACATTTTTGCATTGTAAATCTAAAAATAAATTACAAAATTGAATCCATCATTGATTCATTTGACATTATGCAATGTTCCTTCTACATTCATCATTTGGCATGATGCAAGGTACATCTAAATTAAATTAATAAATCCATTATTTAACAATTGAAATTATGCAATGTGCATCAAATTTTCAAAAACGACAAAAAGTAAATTCATCATATGAAAATGACATTGACATTATGTTGAAGTCTAAAATAGCCATAGAATACTAAACTAAAAGTAAACATAGAAAGCACTAAGCAGTGAAATACAATAGCCATAGAATACTAAACTAAAATTAAACATAGAAAGCATTAAGCAGTGAAATACTAGTAAATTTCTCAAAAGGTACTAAATAATATTAATAAATACTAACTAAAAGTAAACATAGAAAGCACTAAGTAGTGAAATACTAGTAAATTTCTCAAAAAATACTAAATAATATTAATAAATACTAAGTCTTTAAGTTTTAATATACTTTAAGTTCTTTTTTGTTATTGTTTTTATTTTATTTTTCAAGTTTCATATTTTAATATAATTTTATTTATTTATTCATTAAAAAAATTAAGTTTTAACAAGTTTAAGTTTTAATATAGTTTCATTTTTGTTTTTTGGTTTGTTTGTTTGTTTTTTTTATTTTCATATATTTAAATTTGTATTTTTTTCAATTTTTGATGAATTTTAAAAATTATTAGACAAAAAACTGGGGGGGAGGGGGGGCACATATGTGCCCCCCTGACGTCTCCCCATCCACCCTGCAAAAGAGCCATGTTTAGTCACCAGAAAAATGTACCCTTGAAGTTTCCCCGAGTTTCCCCAAAAAGGGGACGTGGGGGAAATGTTTCCCCAAGAGTTTCCCTGTACCCAGAGCATGGGGGAACATCGAGGGACGTCCCCCACCTTAGGGGACGCATACCAATGGAACACTGGTTTACATGCTGATACAACAAAATAACTGAGATGGAAAACTAGCCTCAAGTATCTGCTCTAATGCCATGCCGACCCTCCAAAACTGAACTGAAACATCACTGTACTGTTGAGCTCTCCTATGAATTCTGGATGAATTCACCAAGGAGAGATGGGTACTTGCCCAATCTCACTAAATCACCCGAGGGTTTCTGTCTTTGGGCTACCAGTGAAATAGAAAACTAGGCTCTCAACCTTTCATACAAGAAGAAATATCAAATCCAAGATGCCCTCTAATGGTCTCCTCCTCCTTTTATAGATCTGATGGGCCCCTCTAGAACCTCCCATTTTGTTATTATTTCAATCATTGAGCAATTTTCCCTCTTTTTATTTCAATTAAAATATTCTTTTTAATGCGGGAAAAGGGTAAATTGGCCACCATGCCTCCTCAATTCACTGAAAGTCACTTCTAAACATTCCATCATGTAGATCCTCTCATTCTGGTTCCAATGAGCTATTACACTAAGGTATTCCGTCAAGTATTCCTCTCAGAATTCCATCTTAAGTGTAATTAACTAACTAAGGCCGAATAATAACCTTGTTTTTCGAAAGTTGTCGGAATGCGACGGAATGAAAGGCAAGTTGTGCAGATGATGGAATACACCAAGAGAATGTCATTGGATCCCATAGAAACTCCTCAAAACCCCATGAAACATCTCCAAAAGCCCTTGGGTCCATTGATGAAATAAACTTGCACCTATTTCTTATTTGCCTCCAACCCTAAAATTCCATTACTCCATCCTAACCATGCCATGAGAAATACTAGAAAAAGGAACATCACAGTAGCTTGCTAGTTTTTCTTATCAGCTGAAGGTATAGACTGTTGCAGGTTCACAGGCTCTGATACCATGTAGAAAATCTTGCAAATCTGGTAGCCCTCCCAGTTTCAAGGTTTTTGCATAGTGTTTAATACCCATGACCCCAAAGTGTTAGCTGATATAAAACATGTAATGCAAATTATTTTGAAACATTTCTAGGCTACATCTACAAAAAAATTTACATTTTCAGCTGATGCAAGAAAATAAATACAAACATTCATCACACATGACTCATTTATTTCTGGTTCAGAGACCTTGGAAAAACCCACAAGGGGAAAACCAGTCTTCAAGGAGGATCATAATGCTCTCAGGAAATATTTAATACACAACAAAATTACAACAGACTTATCTCCCTTCTGTTTACTGATGTCACTGCTCAGGTTTGCATGGAAATTTGTGCCCCACACAGTCAGCTATCTCAGCCTGTGATATGAATCGATTTCTGTGCTTGACACCCACTGATAGTGCCTCAATTTGCGTCAAACAAAACAGAAAATTCCCAAAAAATTCGTGCCACCTTTCTGAACCCTCTGCCTCCGGATTTGTGCTGAATCTCAGCTCAAAAATTAGTGCTGACAGCTCAGAATTTAATACTGGGTCAACCTCAGGATTTGTGCCAAAATCCCTGCCTAAAAATGCATCCCAAGCCTACTGAAATGGAGCCTCGAACTCTGTGCCAGAAAACTTTCTCTTACTGCCTAGAAAATCGCAACAATCCGATATCTCTGCCTGAAAATTCAGGCCAGTCTAGGAACTCGAGCCAAAACTTTTCTCTCTCTCTTCCTTGGGAATCGAGCCCCTCCTTTGTTGTAGCTTCTTCTTCCTGCAAATCAATGGCTGTAGCAGCCTCTTTCTCCTCCTTTGCTCCTTCTCTACTCCTTTCAAATGCACATGAGAATGAATGTATTCTCTCGCCTTTTCTTCCTTTTTGTCCTCATTAAGATAGGAAACCCTAACCCTATTGATCAAGGGCTGAGATTAGATCTCAGCCCATGAGATCAATGATGAAGATCATTTCCCTCTCTTGACCCCCTTTCTCATGTGGTCCCCCTCATTTAATGAACTCCTAGTCACTTTAATATGTTTTGTACTTCGACCCTTTTTCTCCATGTAAAGTTAACTTAAAAATATAAAGTAACTTAAATATTGAAAGGTACTTCAGTACTTTTCCTCATTAAGTCACTTTAAAACATAAAGTGACATTAATATAAAGTACCTAACACATGTACCACATAAAGTGACTTTTTTACCATGACCTTGATATAACTCATAAAGCCACATGCCAAAAAGGTAATTAAAGTGTCTTCCTAGGCAAGAAGGCTAATGCACTAAGAAACACTTCCTTCGTACCTATTTTCTCAACAAAATAAAAGCAATCAATGGGACCAGAAAGCTACAATATGAGATGAAGCTGCTGAATTTCAAACGAATTTCATAACCAGAAGAAGTCTTGTAATCAGTACGAGACAAGACAGATTTATAACAAATAAAATATCGGATTTCCGATTTTCAAGTAATTGTTTGCAGTTGTTTGATGTTTGCATCAAAGGCAATTGTATATGCATCTCCATTTGTATGGTTTCCATGAGACCTATGGTCACCTTGACTGTCTACAACTTTAAGGAAATATTAAATATCAAATCCATCACACGAAGCACGTCCTCCATTTCTATCGAAATCATTGAAAGGTGACACAAATGACAGTCATGTTCAAGTGTAATTGTAGGTTTTCAAACTTATGCCTCTTGTGATCATTTATACTCTTCCGTGACTGTTAAGCCCAATTTCTATGCTACTATTCAAAATATCTTCATTGACTGTTCAATACCTCATTACTTTTCTACTTGCAGCAGTTGCCTGTAGATTCGTTGTTAGAAAAGCATCCCTAAAGAAGTGAAAGCTAACCCACATTGAAGATATCTGACAAAATTATTAATGTATAATCATTGATTTTGGCACAACAAAGGTTTACGACATGCCTAAAGCACCACCATCTTTGTCAAGAACTATGCCGTTACGGAGAAGAACTAATCTGACCGTGTCATCCACCTTCTGTGCCATCGCCTCCCACTCTCTGCAAACCTGATTACAATAAAAAATATTGACTTGAAATCATGCATTTTAAATAACATAGTAACCAGTCCAGTCAACTTAAGGATTCAAATCCATCTTCTGTAAATACATTTCCTGTAATTTTTCTTTCAATCATTGAATAAAAAAGATTGAATGTGAAAGTAAAACACTAGGTCCTCCGGTGGTCAGTCAATAATAGTCTTCATCTGAATTCAATTCTTATTAACAGACAATGTCTTAAAGAAAGAAAGAACGTGTGGGGTAGAGACTATCTGCATAAGTCAAACTTCTATAGCATCGCAGGGAATCATAAATAGTCAGATAAACACCTTAACTTCCCTGTGGATCAGTTTCATCAAGTACCAAAAGGACAAATCATGTGGGGGTTGGGACAGGCGGATTTGTAAGGATTTTACCATCAATTGATCATAGCAGAAAAGAAACATGTATTTTAATTTGTTCCAGTTTTCCTTTAATTACTCTCAAAGGTAACAAACCAATAGAACTGAAGTATTGAGTATCATGGGAAGATCATTTCAGAGGTTATCATCATATTGGTAATAAGTAAAAAGGACATATTGCATAACAAATGCCATTTTATATTATTATAGTATTTTAGGGTATAGAACATTATTCTCCTTTGACAACGTATTCTAGTTTATCACTGCCTGAAAGGTTTCAAACCAACCTATAGTGCACGGTCTACTCGTCATCAGAGCAATAAGAAAAAAAATTGCTCTGTTGCAAATGGAGAGAGAGGGTAATATATATGTGTGAGGCGGGGGGGACGGGTGGGAGGGGGGTTGGGTGGCTGGGGTGTTATAATGATTTTATTAAATAGAAGAGGAAGAAGGCACATAAACAGTAGGAATTTGTAAATTAATGACCAATGAAAATTGTAAATTGGAAAGCAACAAATGTTGTCAAATAATTTAATTTCATCAAATAGAAACAGAATGCACATAATTCGTAAATAATTGAAAGGAAATTAAATTTATCACATAATTCAATTGTATTATATAGAATAAGGAGAAGGCACATAGCCATTAAAAATTTGAAAGTTAATGAACCATGAAAATCAAATAGAAACAACACTTTCCAAAAAATCAAAGTTTAAAGAAATGGGTCTAGGGAGCTCAAGCCTCAAATAGAAGAAACTAATGTAAAAAACTAGAGTAAATTTAGATAACAAAAAATTTAATAGTAGTGTGCAATGCAAGGA
Organism: Pinus taeda; assembly: GCA_000404065.3. NCBI lineage: Eukaryota > Viridiplantae > Streptophyta > Pinopsida > Pinales > Pinaceae > Pinus > Pinus taeda. Next base: position 107,201 of record APFE031620676.1, read on the forward strand.
TAAAGTAGGATAGGAAATCACAAACAGGTTTTTAATCCCTCTTGCGGAAACCATACATCAGATGAGGGAACTAGTAGAGGTTTCTCCTTACAGGGAAGAGGAGCTACTAGACTATAACAAAGACCCACTCCTTGGCAAGAATATTTGGCATAATCCTTTAAGAGGAGGGCCCATTTGTATAGCTTTTATTGAAGCCTTTTCCCCTTGCTACGTGAGCTCTTCTTTAAGCGATCACCATTTGGAAACTTGCGCAAGAGTGGAGCAAATTGGTAGGTGGAAGGTGACAAATGGTCCCTTACTTAACCTAGAAATCGAATGCTTTGTTCAAAGCATAGGTGCCATCTCTAGCCCCAAGAAGATCTATTACTTGGATGTGACAAGATCAGTGTTTAATGGAACTCTTAATGCTACAACAATGAACTATCCAATGTTTCCCTTGGGACATGGTTTGAGGCAAGATACACCACCCATCTTGCATTACCATATGTCAGCTCGAGAGGAAAACTCAGCGAGCCCCAGATTTGCATTTGAAGTAGTGTTTCAAGAACAGTCCCCCCACCCTCCTCCATCAGTTAGGGAGATGGATTCATGTACTGAATGGATTCATAGGCAATCCTCAGGCAAAACCACAGTTCCAAAAATCAGAACTGCGGTTCCGCCCTTTTTTCGTAGTTCTTGGACTTTTGGAACCATGACAGTTCCAAACCGCGGTTCAAGAGGCCCGAACTGCAGTTCCACCACGGTTCCAGAAACCGCTCACACAATTCTTCCACTATGTGAGGAACAATGCTTCCCAAACACTCCCAAGGTTATCCTTAAACGCTTCCTAGATGCTCCCTAATGGTAATGTTAAATTCTTAAAGTAAAAGGATCATCCTTTTGCCTAAATTTTTAACCTTACCATGAAATGACTCAAGATTTGTGAAAATTTCACCACTAAAATCCTATTGTAGCAACTGGTATTACTTCTTCTAATTATTAATTAAATTAGCAGTTTATTGCTACGACAACAACGAAATAAACACACTGCAATCTTCACAAAAATACCGTGGAAAATAACAGCGCTAGAAGCTGAGAAATATTCTAGCACTCACATAAAAATTGACACACTTATTTTTGGAGTAAAGTACCGGGAAAAACACAACTTGGGAAAATCGGTGCAACCACTGAGGGTTTTTATTATTATGCAGCAGTGAAATAATCTAGGTACAATTTGGATGCCGGAAACTGGCAATCCTGTAGAGAAAATACTAGCAAAAATTATCTCAGGGAAATTACCCTCACTTCGAGCAATCCCGTCTAGCCTCTAAAAAGCTAGTTGTCAAAATGGGCCTACGAAGGCTTTGTGTCACTTTGTTGCTGCCTGCCACACATGCCGCCTGAATTGACTGCCAATCTAGTTGTCCTACATGCTACTGACTAGGAAAACGCATCTCCTGCCTTCTGGAAATTCTTCCCGACTTCTGAAATTGAAAACGTCTTCTCCTTGAACAAAATCAAACTGCCCTTTTGAGGCTTCTGCGCAGCCTCCTAGAGAAAATCTCGGCCTCTCTACAAAGTATTCACTGGATCTGGAAAAACTTCCTCCAACTTCACTGTCCATGCCCCTCTTGGTCTCTGCTTCCTTCTCTAGCTCGAACTCTTCCGACAACAGCTATTACTCTTTGGAAAATCGAACTCTCCAAGGAAATCAATCTCAAGTGTGTGTTCAACATCTACCCATTGACTTCTTCTTATAATCTTCTACTGGGACTCCAACGAACAAGCTTAAATCTTAATCAATGGCTAAGATTATTTCCCAGTCGATTCGTGTGAGTTTCTAGATGATTCTCACCTTTCTCAATTAATACTCATTAATTAACCAAATTTCCTAAGTTTAGACTTAGGAAATATTAAAAAATAGGCTAATAATCTAATTGAGACACTTCTAGGTGGAATTTCCAGAAACAACTTTTGGGTTATGGAGATAGCCTCTCCACAAAGTTTTGAGACTAGAACACCTCCAATGCTACAAAAACTAACACTCTCTCTTAGTGAGTAAGGTGGTCTAGTGTTGCACTACTGCCACAACACCCTGTCTCTGTATCACCCTCTGTCATGCTATTGATGTCTTGCTACTGTGATGGTCTTCCACTGCCCACAAACCACTACGCAACTCTGATGTTGTATTTGTGTTGTTGTTGTCAACTCTGCGTCTACACTACCACTCCCTCTCAACTGTTGCTACTGCGACTGCAACTACAACAACTGAGAAGCATCCTAAATACTGAATCAACTGTGTCTTTGTGCTACATTTGTCTCCTAAGTCTTGATTACTACTAGCCACTGCACTGTCCACTAAAGAATCTGCACTGTGCCACTCTGCATTGTTGCCAATACTGCACTGCGCTCCTCAACACCTGACAGCTACTAGTCTGCAACTGTGACTCCGGAATCTCACTGCATCATTGACATTGATCCATCCTACTACTGAATATTGTGAGCCCTTGTAGCAAGGTAATAATCAATGAGGAGGACACCTCAATGGACCCTACCCCAAGTTTGCATTGCTCTGGGACTATATGTATCGCCCCACATCACTCCTAAAGGTATAGCTGCCATCATTGCAAAATCTTCCTCTAGCTTGGAGGACAACTTGTTTATCTCTGAAAACACTATCATCTGGTCTTGCTTCTCCTGCTTATCATTCCTCCTGAGAGGACACTAGGTACTGTAGTGGCTAAGCTCACCACACCTGAAGCACTTGACCTTAGACAGGTCCTTCTTCTACTTCTTCTCCCCCTGTCCTAGGTGTTGATTTTTGGGCAGCATCGGATGTGCTCTAGCTTTGAAATTTTGTGGAAGGGCTAGAACACATGAGATCTCCAAGACCGAGAAATCGTTGGGTGAAATTCCACTCGGATTGTAATCTATTAAAATAACTAATATTTTTAATGCAGTTCCTAAGTCTAAACTTAGGAAAATTAAAATATTAATGGGTATTAATGAAAATATGGGTGCGAAGCTTCTAAGAGACAAGGATTAAGTCTAATTTAATCTTAGTCGTTGATTAGAGATTAGATCACGATCATTGATATCTCAACAGGAAAAGTATAAAGGAAGACTTGAGAGTCATTTGGAGACACACCAGGCAAATATTCCGTAACCCGAGGGAAATCAATTCTCAAGGAGTAAGACTTCGATTTCAGAGGGAGAGTTGCAGGGTGAAGGAAGAGGAGGGTATTAGCATCAGTCGGAGATTGAGGAGGGGACGCAGTGCATCAAAGGGACATCACAGAGGGATAGATCAGAGAGGCAGCACAGCGAGGGACGCAATCCTCACGCAGTGATGACGCAGAGGTGACGCAGTGAAGACTCGAGGGTCTCTTGGGTGTCAAAATTTCTCCAAAGGGTGGAGGAAATTATCTCAGGTGTTTTCTCAGAGGTTTCTCTATGTTCTGCAAAATCATTCCTTGTAAAGAGATTGTTGCTGAAGAATAATAAATAAACCCTCATCTGCTGCACCGGTTTTCCCGCATTGGGTTTTTCTAGGGACTATTGTCCAAAAATAACTATTTTGATGTGATTGTTTCTTGTGCTTGTATTTCACTATTCTTTTGTCTATGCTATTATGTGACAACCATAGTAGAATTTACTTTGACTTTTACTGAAGGGTTTTGTAAATAACTTATTATCGAAAATAAGTAGGAGAAATAAATCAATTACTGTAGTAGAATTTCATATTTGAAATTTTCACATGGTATCAAAGCTGAGATAGAGCAACAGGATTAGAGAATCTGCAATGAGTCGTGAACATGATGCTGGAACAGCAACTCAAAAGGACTCATGCAGTTCTCTGAGGAAAGAGGAAAGCATGAAGAATATAATGGATCATGACAATTCTGTGCTAGCTTCCAGACTGGAAGAAGAAGTCGCTTGCTTGGCAAGTTCTGTTTCCTTTGAGGTTTGGTATATTGATAGTGGAACTTTTGCGCACATGAAGGGAATACGAGAATGTTTCTCGAGCTATCAAGAAGAACATATGAGCTATCAAGAAGAGCAGATGAACTTCCAAATCACCATGGGAAATAAGTCAAAATGTACCCCCATAGGAAGAGGTACTATAGTTTTTCAAACAAAAGCAGGGGATTAGCTTCGAGCTACCAATGTGCTACATGTGTCTGGATTGGGGATGAACTTACTCTTTGTGTCTCAATTACAGAACAAGGGCTATGATGTTTATTTTATTGGGAAGAAAGTATATGTCAAACATCCGAGTTGGAAGAAGACGGCCCAAATTGGAGTCAGAAGTAACAGACTGTATAAATTACAGCTAGAATCTCCAATGGCACTGATAGGCAGCAATGGTGAAAAAGATTTGAATGAACTATGGCACAAAAAGATGGGACACTTACACCATGGGGCTCTAAGAATTCTCAGAAGAACTATCACAGGAGTTCCAAAATTAAGTACCAAACGAGACGATGTATGCAGAGGTTGCATACTAGGCAAGTACACCAAAGCAGTTTATTCCAGAAGTAACAGTAGGGCAAAGAGTGTTATGGTATTGATACACTCAGATATCTGTGGACCCATGTCCACAAAAGCTCTTAGTGGTGCCGAATACTTCGTCACCTTCATTGATGACCATTCCAAGAAGACTTGGATCTACTTTCTAAAAACCAAAGATGAGGTTTTTAATCGATTCAAAGAGTTTAAAGCTTTGGTTGAGAATCTGATAGGTAAGAGGATAAAAGTGTTGCACTTAGACAATGGTGGAGAATACATTGATAAGGACTTCACTGATTTCTATGCAAGGGAACGCATCAGAAGAGAATGGACAACTCCATATAATCCGGAGCAAAATGGAGTAGCAAAGAGGAAAACAGAACTATTGTTGAAGCAGCAAGGGCAATGTTGTATGATCAGGAAATGCCCAAATTTCTATGGGCTTTTATGTTTAGAACAACAGTATATGTTTAGAATAGGACTCCTCACAAGACATTAGGTAAGATTACTCCGGAGAGGGTCTTCACTGGCAAGAAGCCTGAAGTGAGTCATTTCAGAATATTTAGGAGTTTGGCACACTGCCATATACTCGAAGAAAAGAGGAAGGAGTTGGATCAAACTGCAGAAAAAGGATATCTTGTGGGATATAGAGAGAATGCTAAGGCATATAGAATCTACCTTTCGGGAAATTGAAAGATCGTAGTACGACGGAATGTAAAGTTCATGGAGGACAAAGCTTTTAGGAAATCCCAAGAAATACCTTCTGAAGAGCAGTCAAAGGATGATCCATTGGTCCAGCCACTTCAACCAACAAAAACCAACACCAGTACTTCTCCAAAGGACAAGAATCCAGAGGCATCACAATGGGTGAAATCTCAGGAGGAGGAGCAAATAGATCTACCCACTACCAGTAGAAGAACGAGTTGGGAACTTCGACAAATACTACAAGATGCAAAGGATTTCATTGGAGCTCTTAGGAATGAGAAAAGGGAGCATAGACAACCAGATAGATACCAAGCTTTGGTGGCTCAAGTTGGAGAACCCTCTAGTTTTCAGGGGGTTATTCAGCATCAAGTATGGGTAGGTGCTATGGTGGAGGAATACAGTTCGATAATGATCAATGATGTCTGGGAAGCGGTACCTAGGCCTCAGGACAGACGAGTTGTAGGTTCGAGATGGATCTACAAAGTCAAATATGATGCAGATGGCAGTGTGGAAAAATACAAAGCCAGGTTCATGGCTAAGGGGTGTGCTCAAAAGCAAGGGATAGACTACGAAGAAACCTTCGCCCCAGTAGCCAGGCATATTTCTATTAGATCCATGTTATCCCTTGCAGCACAGATGGGGTGGGAGATTCACTAGATGGACATCAAGACTGCATTCTTGAACGGGGTGATAGAAGAAGAAGTATACATTGAACAACCAAAGCGTTTTGAGACACATGAGAAGAAAACTCATGTATGTAGGTTGAAGAAAGCCTTGTATGGGCTTAAACAAGCGCTTAGAGCATGGTACAGTCGAATTGATGGTTACTTGCAGACGATGGGATTCGTCAAGAATGACGCAGATCCCAACCTCTACTATCTAATTGTAGAGAATGAGCCTCTCATTTTGCTGTTATATGTGGATGACCTTTTCCTGACAGGTTCATCCACACTCATCAAAGATTGCAAGGAAAACCTAGGTACAAAATTTGACATGAACGATTTGGGACAAATGCATTATTTTCTAGGGTTGGAAGTTTGGTAGAAGAAGGGTGGAATTTTCCTTGGACAAGGAAGATACGCTACAAAAATTTTAAAAAGGTTTAGAATGTAGGATTGTAGACCCATGGTTACTCCAATGATTACCAACTGGAAGAAGATTGACGCGTCTGAAGATAAAGAAGTAGATCCCCCCTTCTATAGGCAGCTCATAGGGTCCCTGATGTATCTGGTCAATACCAGGCCAGACATTTGTTACGCTGTCAACAGCCTTAGTCAATTCATGGTAGAACCGAAGAGGGCACATTGGGCAGCAGCCAAGCATGTTCTAAGAGATATACGAGGAATAGTCGACCATGGATTAATGTACACTCGAGGCAATGATATCAGGTTGAGTGGGTTCACTCAGGGAAATTGGGCTAGAAGTTCAATAGATCAAAAAAGTACCACTGGGTAGTGTTTCAACATTGGATCAGGAATGACCTCTTGCTGTAGTAGGAAACAAAAATCCATAGCTCTAAGCTCAACCAAAGCTGAATATATGGCAGCTAGCACAGCGCATCGTGTGAAGCCATATTGGCTTATGAAGTTGCTTGTGAATCTATTCAGGAGAAGGATGGAAGTGACCAATATTTTGTGTGATAATCAAAGTTGCATCAAGCTCTCTGAGAATCTAGTTTTTCATGATCGGTCGAAGCACATTGACATCAGGTGTCACATTATCAAAGACTGTGTCCAACGAGGGGCAGTACAGTTACAGTACACTCTGACAGGAGAACAGGTGGCAGACATTCTCACCAAGGCTCTAGGAAGAACAAAGTTTGTTTATTTTAGGGAGAAGATGGGGGTGATTGAGAATTTGTTTCACTAGCAGAAACGGATAGTGCAGTTCTAAAGAGGGAGCTGCAGTGCAGCAGTTAGCAATGACAGTGTTATGGGCAGCATGATGCAGCATATTGAGAGGGAGTTGCAATACAAATGTAGCAGTGGATGTTCTAGAAACTCACACGGATCGACTTCAAGTTAATCCTAGCCACTGATTAAGATCTAATCTTGGTCGTTGAAGTCTCAACAGAGGATTATAAGAAGAAGTCAATGGGGCTTTGAGAAATCACTTGAGAGGTTCGATTTCATGAGCATATCAATTTCCAAAGTAGCAGTAGTCAGTTGCCGGAGAGAGAGCTAGTGAGATCGAAGCAGTGAGAGAGGGGTAGAGACAGTGAAGTTGGAGGAATGATTCTAGATTCAGTGAGTGAATTTGCAAAGGCAGAAGAGCTACAGAGAGGCTGACGTTGAAGCAGCGCAGTAGCCTTTAGAGGCAGTTTGGATTCTACTGGGGAAAGTTGGCCAGAGGTTCTGGAGGCCAGAAGAGACATTTTCCTAGACAACAACAAACCAAACGGCTTGAGGAGAACCTAGCTCGAGCTGAGTGTAGTAGTAACTACATTAGGGTGACGCAGTAGCTGCACAAAGTCAATTTGGATGGCTCAATTTGAGTTGAGGTCAAAATCCCGAATTTTCCTTTGGAGTGAGGAGAATCCTCACTATATTTTTCTTGCCAATTTTTCTCTATAGGATTGCCAGTTTAGGCATCCAGTTGTACTCAAATTATTTCCCTGTTGAATAATAATAAAACCCTCCGCTGTTGCACCGGTTTTCCCTAGTTGGGTTTTTCCGGGGACATTGGTCCAAAAATAACTGTCATTTTATGTGTCTGCTAGTACTTCTTCCTGCGTTTATTTCTTTCGTAGTTTTATATGTGTAGTTTGCAGTGTGATTGATTCAGTATTTGCTATAGCAAATAGTATATAAATTGTTAAAAATTAATTTAACAACAAGGAGAATTATTTCCAGTTGCTGCAATAGGATTCGGGTTTTCGAATTTTCACAAGGGGCCGAATTTTGGGGGTCAAAACCAAACCAAATCTTTTTTGGGTTTTGGTGGATTATTTGTGCGGAGCTTGGGGTTAATTTTGCTGAATTTTTTGAGCACCAGAGGCGGGGTTTTCAACAACTTCTTTTCAGCAAATAGTGTAGTTTTCTGGGGCAACACAGAACATCATTGTAGCAGTTGATTCTATCATCTGGGCTTGTTATTTTATCACCTGGGTTTTGTCACGCTTGTCATTGAGGCAAGCCTAGGTGCACTCCTTCCACACTATTGTACTATTGCTCCAATTGCTTAATAAAATGGCTTAGTTGGTTATCATTTCTGGAGTTTGCATGGGTATTCACTAAGTATTTAAAATTTAAGGTGTTGTATTTATTGTTTGCTTTGCATATCTCTTTTGTCCTAATTAGGAACATTACAACAATTGAAAATTGAACCCTTGCCCCAGCAATCCATACTGCCTATTTGGGTACTACGCAACCTCTGAGAATTTCAGCCTACTGTTCCCTTTGAACAGTGAAATTCTCTTCTCCGCTTCTAAGCTTCCCAGCTGATCACTCACACTCTGATACCATGTGAAAATTTCAAAATTGAAATCCTATTGCAGCAACTGAAAATTATTCTTCTAATTGTTAATTAATTTAACAATTTATTTGCTACGACAAATATTGAATAAATCACACTACAACCTTCACAAATAAAACTGCGGAAATAAAAAACGTTGGAATCTGCAAAAATCTAGCACGCACACATAAAAATATGACACCGTTATTTTTGGACAAATGTCGCCGGAAAAACCCAACATGGGAAAATTGGTGCATCAACTAAGGGTTTTTATTATTAAGCAATAGTGAATTCTGAGTACAATCTATGGATGCCCAACTGGCAATCCAAACAACAAAAAAATCTGGCCAAAACTATTTAAGGGAGTTTCCCTTCTTCCATAAGCAACCTGGGCACACCTTCCCTTCAGAAAATTCATCCTCCTGGACCCTCTGCATCAACCTTTGCATAGTGCTTGCGCAGAACCTTGGACATCTAAAGCCCAAAACTACCTCTGATGAAGTCGTTATGCATGTCTCTGCTAAGGAAACTGATTCTCCGGCCCTCTGGAAGCTAACTTTTCCTCTAGCTAAATCGAATTGCTTTTTTGAAGCAACTGCACAGTCCTCTGCACTGCCTCACTGGGAATAACTCGGCCTCTTGTTGTTGCCTCTCCGCATCTGGAAAACTTCCTCCGATGACGCTACTACTCTAGAAAATCGAATTCTCCAAGTGACTCTGGTGTATTCTCCATCACGACATCAATCACTTCTAATATCTTCATGTTGGGACTCCAACGGCCATGATTAAATCTTAACCGATGACTTAGATCTTTTCTGGATCGATCTATGTCAGTTTCTAGAGAATTCTCACCTTGACTTAATTAATCTTGATTAATTAACCAGTTTTCCTAAGTTTAGACTTAGCAAACATTAAAAAATAGGTTAATAATCTAATTAAGTCATCTCTAGGTGGAATTTCAATAGATAATTTATGGGTTTTGGAGATCTCATGCATTCTAGCCTTTCCACCAAATTTCGTGGCTAGAACACATCTCATGCTACAAAAACTAATAGGTACAGCTAAATGTTTTTTGCATACGACTTCAAACCATGCTCATCTAGTAGGAAAGTCATTCTGGCTTTCCATATACAATAATTAGAGGCTTGATCTAGCCTATCCTGATCTCAAAGTCCTGCTGAGGTCATTTATGCAAAACTCAAATATGGGAAAATAAACAAGAATCTCCTTCCTTTCCTGCTCATTTGTCTACTCTGCGACTCACACTCACTCCTGGAATGCACAAATCTTCCATACAACTGTCTCTGCAACTAGAAATTATGGTGTTCCTCTAGAATACTAGATCTGGAAAACCTCAGGGAAATTCTAAAAATTCCTTTCTTAGTGTTCTTATTTCCTCTTCCACCCAACACTGATCTGCTACTGCAAAATCGTTGTGCCCAGATTTGCTCAACGAAATATCTAATTGCTCACCGGAAGTATTTCCTGGTAAATCCACTACCTTCTAGAACTGCGACTGGGCAAATTGAACCAGGAAATATAATTTCATGTCCAACAATTCGAACTACCTAGCTGGCCTGCACAAACCCTGAAAATTATGCTCATAACTCCCTCTGAACCTACTCAAATTTTCTCCTTTGTATTTTGAGCTTTTGATCTATCTTCAAACACACTCTGGTACCATGTGAAATTGTCACTATTGTAGCAACTGGAATAAAACACACTCTGGTACCATGTGAAATTGTCACTATTGTAGCAACTGGAAATTATTCTTCTAACTGAATATTATTATGTGCTATTTATTTGGTCTTACAACGAACAACGAATAAAATCGCTACTGCAATTTTCACCAAAAATAAAATGCACTACAGAAAATAAACTGGAACTGAGAAAATAGAGCACACAATAAAAATGACACCATAATTTTTGGACAAAAGTCCTTGGAAAAACCCAATGTGGGAAACCATTGCAGCAGATGAGGGTTTTATTATTATTATTTAGCAACAAAATCTGAGTACAATATTTGGATGTTAAATTGACAATCCTATCCAGAGAAATCACTGGGAAAATTATCTAAGAGAATTTCTCTCTCCGTAAGCAATCCTGGCCTGATCTGGCCCCACAATTAGCTTCCAATCGAACTTTGCGTCAACCTTTGCACAAGCACTGCACAGGATAAAACTTGCATTGCTTGGAATAGTTGTTATCTGCCTTTGCTGACTGTCTCTGCCATTTTCCTAGCACTCTACTACTGAATCGATCTCTCCTCTGGCTGAATCGAACTGCCTCCTTGAGGCTTTGTGCAAGCCCCTATGCAACCTCTCAATGGAATAACTCAGCCTCCTCTGGCTGACTCTTCCGACGCTAGAAAATTCCACCGAAATCTTTGTTGTTGCGGCCTTTCACTTACGCTTCCTTTTGGCTTAAACTCTTCTTCCCTGCTTGACTTCTGCAACTACATAGCTCGAAGAGACTTGCTCTCCAAATGTTTATATCTCCATCCCATCGTCTTGCTCTTATAATGTCTCATTGGTGAACCAACAACCATGATTAGATCCCCATCAATGACTAAGATCATATCAAACTCAATTCGTGTGAGTTTTTAAAGCATTCTCAATTTTCTCAATTAATTCTCATTAATTAATCGATTTCCCTAAGTTAGATGTAATATCCCTAACCCGGAATATTCCTCAAAACCCAGCAAAACCCCAACCAAACACGCGCAAATGATATAATAACCAAGAAGCTCAAAATGACAAAAATAATAGTGGCGCAGCATACAATAATGTAAACATGAAATATAAGCAGATACTAAAGATATGCAACGAGAAATGCTAAGCCATTTTATTATACTGAGCAATAGAATGAGTACAGGAGGTGATCAGAAAGATGGCACCTCGACTTGCACAAGGCAAGTGAAGAAATACACTCAGAATAGCAAAGAATGGCCCCTCTCAAAACTGTGTCCAAGCTACTGGAGAACTGTCGTGCTACTGCTGCTACTAGAAATCAAATGAGGAGTTGGGGCTGCTCCCCTCCTCAAAAAAAGGTTGAATCGGACTCTACTCAAGAAACCCGTCAAAGCCCAAAAAGCTTTTCTGAAATGGTCGACCCCTGAAAATCAGCCCTTTGGGGTTCTGCGCAGTTCCTCAATGCCCTGCACTGCCACTATATGAAACCCTCCAAATATCTGACTGAAACCCCTGCCAAAACTCTCCAATATGCAAGGGCTGGTCCCCTGCTCTATCTCTCAACACAAATCCTCATACAAACCCTCAACCCAGCCTTCCGACAGAAGAACTGCGTCCCTCTCTTAGTGTTGCGCAGTCCTCCAAAACGCTGATGAAACTGCTGCTAAAATGCTGATAAAACTACTGCTGAAACGCTGATGGAAATACCTTGCCCAAGCAGGCACTCGAAATCCTCCGGGGCTAAGGGTGAGATCTCCGAACGAAGACACTCAATGCACTAAACAGTGTTGTAGACTAGCTAAACAGCCAGCGTGCTCCAAGTCGAAATGACTATCACAAATGCTCATAACTGAATCATCAAAATGAGGGGGCTCCTCTCTCTTTTATAGCCTTTGCCTCTCACAATCCCAAGGCTCACCTTCTCCTGCGTGATTCCCCTCTTGCCACGTGTTTCTTCCCTCCTGCGCAGTCCCTCCATGTGTCTGCGTGGGCTCCATTTCTGCGTCCCCCTTGGCTCCCCTTTAAGTCACAACGTTGTGCTACTAGGAAGTGAATTTTTATTCTAAAAGTGAGTTATGTCCCCCGTCCTCACTTTTTTATTTACAAATAACTATAGAAGGCAAAAATTTAACAAAATCAAATATTCCAATTAGCCATGGCTAATTAGGAATATTACAGTTTCCCCTGGCAAAATGTTGCTTGTCCTCAAGCAACTAAAGTGATGGATGCTGCAAGATTTTCTCACTCTCCCAAGTGGCATCCTCATCCGGCAAATTCTTCCACCTCACCAAGAATTCCCGGACCATCCTACTCCGCAGCTGCCTTTCCCTGGTATCAATGATAGCCTCCGGCTGCAATACCAAATGCCCCTCATCATCCATGGGTGGTAGCTCATCTATCACTGTCACCTGCTGCCCCAATTTCTTTTTCAAGCATGATAAATGGAAAACGTTATGAATCTTGCTGCCTTGGGGCAGCTCCAACTCATATGCAACCTATCCAATCCTGCGTATCACCCTATACAACCCATAAAAGCAGGCTTGAGCTTCTCAGCCCCCTTCTCCTTTAGTGACGACTGTCGGTATGGTTGTAATCGTAGGTAGACCATGTCCCCTACCTCGAACTGTCTCTCCAACCGACCCCTATTGGCATACAGCTTCTGCTGGTTCTGCACTATAGCCATGTTATCCTTGAGAGCTCGAAGAATATCCTGACTCTCTTGGATCCAAATCTTGGCTCTAGGAGCCTTGTTATCACCAAACATCACGTCAACAAAAGATAAAGGATGATACCCATATAAGGCATAGAATGGTGACATGCCAATGGACATGTGATGTGAAGTATTGGAGCAGTACTCCCCCAAATGCAACCACTTCAACCATGCTCGCTGCTGCCCACTGACATAGTTACGCAAGTAGCCCTCCAGCCACTTGTTAACTACCTCTGTCTGCCATAGTTTTAAAATTCGGCCAATTCGAAACGGAAACGGCCGAGTTGATCCTTTTCATTGCCTAGAAATGTGACTCGGTGGAGGAAACGGTTCAGTAGGCCGAGTCAGCCATGACTCGACCGAGTCATGGCTGACTCGGCCAACTC